>JAWZYT010004060.1:120000-125000 GCA_034508575.1 Petrolisthes manimaculis
TCTTCCCACTTACCTCTACTACAGGTCCTACACGTAGTCAGCAGGGTAAGAACATACATGGCGCAGTGAGTAGGATGTGTTTTAAAAGTGAAAAAAGGCCAGTACACAGGGGGAGGCGACAGCCAGCCAGCCCTCTACACCGACCAACCCTGGATGCCCGCCTTAGGCATCCCTTCGGTGTTTACCAGTGTTGTGAAGTGCTACAGTGTCTAGTGCAGTGTTTTTACAGTGAATAGTGTTGTGCTATTACTTTATTTAATGTGTGCATATGTTTGGGGAGGCAGGAATCCTCTCATACATCATATGGTCAGGAGCGGAGAGCAGTACATCCTCCTCTCACGACTGCCCATAGTGCACTGAGTGAGTGAGGCAGGCAGGCCCGGAGGCGCGCGCCATTACAGTCACCAACCCTGCCTTGCCCCAGGCCACCCTCACCCCTCACCAGTGTTGCCAGTAACGCGCACATTAGCACTGGACTACAGCACTCTCACACCTGTTCGGTCTTACATCCTCTGAGTTATTGTGGCCTGCCGTGTTCCTGTCACCACACTCAACCATGGAGGAAGACAGGAGATTCTACGTGGCACCTGCAGGAGAGGAAGTGACTGGTGGTGACTTCGACATCGATAGTGAGGAGGCAGCTGGAGACACTACCCCCACCTTTGTTGGTAGCCAGTTCAGCAATCTCGGCGTCACTCCTCCCATACCACCACCTCACCAGCCACCACCCAGGTTCCAACTTCCTCCACACCCACAGCCTGCCACAACCACAGACCTCCTTCACTTTTTCCGGTACATGGACCACCAGAGAACACAAGAGGAATACAGAAGACAACAGGAAGAACACTACAGGAGACAGCAAGAGGAAGAACGAAGACAGCAAGAGGAGCACAGGAGACAGCGTGAAGATGCTAAGTTGGCAGCCATTCTGCAGGCCCTAGCTCAACTCCAGCCTCACCACCCGTCCTCCACACACCCTCCATCCACATCTTCGTCACACGGGATGTCCTCTAACTCCACATCCACCCATCCAGCAGCCAGTCCACCTCCACCACAGAAGGCTATTACACAGAACCCACCGCCCCTTCGTGCTGATGCAACATTCCAGGTGTTCAGGGAATGGCGGCGTCGTTGGGCAGACTATGCTATTATGGTGGACTTAACCAAACTGCCGAGGGAGAAACAATTGATACAGATGCGTATGTGCCTGACCCTAGAAACACAGCGTATTCTAGAGCACACCTTAAGTATCTCACCCGACACTGACAAGACAGTAGATGAAGTCCTAGATGAGCTGCAGGAGCATATCAAGACCTCCCGCAATGAAGCTCTTCGTCGTAGGGACTTGCTGAACTGTAAGCAGAGACAGGGTGAATCATTCAGTGACTTCTACGTGAGGATACGACACATATCAGAGGAAATTGACGTCTGCCCAGGGAAAACCTGCGAGGAAACACAACTCAAGATGGTCATATTAATGGGTGTTTGCGATGAGGAGCTTGTGCAGAAGCTGCTCTCCCTTGATACAACCCCATCCCTGCAGGATATAGTCAACACCTGTCGTGCATATGAAGCCACTAGAAGTGCCACATCAGCGATACGTGCCCCTTCGTCCCAGATAAACGCCGTATCC
Organism: Petrolisthes manimaculis; assembly: GCA_034508575.1. NCBI lineage: Eukaryota > Metazoa > Arthropoda > Malacostraca > Decapoda > Porcellanidae > Petrolisthes > Petrolisthes manimaculis. The sequence goes on from JAWZYT010004060.1 coordinate 121,634, forward strand.
ACTTACAAACGGAACAAACAGCGAGACCAGTCATCGGCCATACAACAGTCTTCAGCATCAGTGGCCGCCTGCCGGAACTGTGGTCGAGAGCACGAAAAGGGCAAGTGCTTGGCTGCCGACAAGTTCTGTAGCAATTGTGGCCGTCAGGGCCATTTTACGAAGTCTCCAGCCTGCCCTGCTACCAATGTCCAGTGCCACAACTGCAAGCGTGTGGGGCACTATGACAGGTGCTGCAGATCCAGGAAGCCAGCACCTCAGGACAGAAATACCACATCATACAGCAGGTCGTACCATCAGAAGACAAAGAACTGCCGACGTGTGGGATCACCCCAGAAAACTCCCACACTGACAACTGTGAATCTGACCTACGGGGGCACCACTACACAACTGGACATGCTCCCAGATACAGGTGCAGACATCACAGTGATTGGCCGCCGACACCTCAAGATGTTACGGATAGCCAGCAGTAGCCTACGTTCCCCGCCTCCAACTACAACCTTCACTGCAGATGGTTCGTCAATGGCACCAGCTCTGGGAACATGTCAGGCACTACTCTCGATTGGTAGCCGTTCCTGCACTGCCACTATCTACGTACACGAGGATGTCCAGACGCCACTATTGTCATATGGCCACTGCCAGGAGTTGGTCATCATATCAAGAGAGTTCCCAAAACCTATTGTACAGGTGAAACATGTGAACAAGTGTAAGGAGCTACCATTCACGTCCTCCACAACACCCACACAGGCAAAGGAATATTTCCTGGAGGAGTTCAAGGATGTACTGATCTCCAAGGACGACCTGAAGACAGCTCCACTCAGACCGATGAAAGGCCCTCCGATGAAAATCCACCTGAAAGATGATGCAGTACCCTTTGCCATCCACACGCCACGTCAGATTCCTTTTGCCTTTAGGGACAAGGTGAAGGAAGAGCTGAACTCATTGGTGGACCAGGGCATCATCAAACCAGCTGGAGACGAACCGTCGGAGTGGTGCCATCCTCTCGTTGTGGTTGCCAAAAACAACGCTGAAGTCCGCCTCACTGTAGACCTCACCAAGCTGAACAGCCAAGTGTCCCGTCCAACCCACCCTTCACCAACGCCGTTTGAAGCCATCCGCAGTGTGAACCCCAAGGCAAGGTTCTTCACTACAGCGGACGCTCTAAGTGGGTACTGGCAAATGGAACTGGAAGAAGAGGACCAGCACCTGACAACCTTTATTACGCCATACGGTCGCTTCCAACACTGCCGTGGCCCCATGGGCTTCTCAGCAACGGGTGACGCCTTCTGCCTCCGTGGTGATATGGCCCTCCAAGGTGTACAGAACTGTGCGAAGGTTGTCGACGACGTGCTACTCTTCGACGAGGACTTCACCACACATCTGCAACGGATCAACGAGGTACTCACAAGGTGTCGCGAATACGGTATCACTCTGAACAGGGACAAGTTCGTGGTAGCCGCACACAGCGTGAACTTCTGTGGGTACACTCTCTCAGGACAAGGCATCTCCGCTGACCCAGGCAAAGTCAGTGCCATCAAGGACTTCCCAACACCAGCCAACATCACTGACCTCCGCTCGTTCATGGGGTTGGTAAACCAGCTGGCGGAATTCACCCCTGATATTGCCACTGCAGCTCAGCCCCTACGCCCCCTGATGAGTGTGAAGAGGTCATTTACATGGACCGCCGACCACGACGAAGCGTTCGGCCGGGTCAAGGCTGCCTTGGTCAGCCCACCCGTCTTGGCTCCATTCGACCCATCTCTACCAGTGGTCCTACAGACTGATGCGTCACGTCTCAACGGGATTGGATACACCCTTCTACAGGATCATGGCAGCAACCATCTACGTCTAGTGCAGTGTGGTTCGAGGTTCCTCAGTGACACGGAGTCCCGTTATGCAACCATCGAACTGGAGATGTTAGCTATGGTCTGGGCTATGTCCAAGTGTAAACTGTATCTCATCGGACAACAACAGTTTACCCTCATGACGGACCATCGCCCACTGGTACCAATACTAAACAACTACACGCTAGATGCAGTTGAGAACCCTCGCCTTCAACGCCTAAAGGAAAGAGTGTCGCCCTACCTCTTCACAGCCGTCTGGTGCGCTGGCAAGTTGCTCCGCATCCCTGATGCACTGTCACGAGCACCTGTCAGTCGCCCGACGCCAGAGGATGAGATGGCGTGTGCTGCCGCCACAGCCCATCTCAGGGCCATTATCACCATCAACGCTGTCATGCCTAATGATAACTCGCCTCCACAGGACACCGACAGGACTCTCCAAGAACTTCGTGACGCATCCAGAGTGGACCCCGTGTACATCCGCCTGCGTGAGTGTGTCACCTCGGGCTTCCCAAGTAACCGGTATGAGCAGCACAAGTCATTGCTCCCGTTCTGGAAGCTCCGAGACAACTTGTCAACAGATGGTGACCTAGTCCTGTATGGAGCGAGAGTCATAGTTCCTGAAGCCCTTCGCCGCCGTACGTTGGCTCGCCTCCATGACAGCCACAGAGGTGTGGAAGCCACCAAGCGACGGGCTCGACAGGCTGTATTCTGGCCTGGCATCGACGCAGACATCGCCAGCACAGTACAAGCCTGTGAACCGTGCCAGAAGCTACAACCTAGTCAGCAGCAGGAACGTCTGGCAAACGACGACAACCCAACGAGGCCCTTTGAGTCCGTGTCAGCTGACTTCTTCTCAGTGGCAGGGAAATCATTCCTTGTGGTCACTGACAGATTCTCAGGCTGGCCTGTTGTCGTCCCCTGCAAAGGTGATACCACCGCACACAACACCATCAGGATCTTTTGCCGCTACTTCAGGGAAGTTGGTGTGCCCCTCAGACTTCGGACAGATGGGGGCCCACAGTTTACCAGCAGCGAGTTCCGGGACTTCATGGAACGATGGGGAATACATCACCTTGTCTCTTCTCCCCACTACCCACAGTCTAATGGTCATGCCGAGGCTGCAGTTAAGTCGATAAAGCATCTCATCCTTAAGACAGCTCCTACCGGCGACATTGACTGTGAGGAGTTCGACAGAGGGCTGCTGGAGCTTCGCAACACCCCAAGCTTCACCGGTCGCTCCCCGGCACAAATCCTGTATGGTCACCCTCTACGGTCATGTGTACCTGCCCACCCCCAGTCCTTTGCATCAGAGTGGCAGGCCAAGGCCGAGGATTGTGACCGCCGTGCAGCAGCCCGTGCAGAGTTGGTACAGGAACAGTACAACCAGCATGCACGCCCCCTCCCCAGGTTGAGAGTCGGTGACACAGTGCGAATCCAAAACCCGACTTCTCTCTGCTGGGACAAGGTTGGGGTCGTCATGAGCTGCGGCAGGTCCAGGGACTATGAGGTCCGTCTACCCAGTGGTC
>JAWZYT010004061.1:0-40000 GCA_034508575.1 Petrolisthes manimaculis
AAGGAAAATAAAAAGATAAAAATAATAAGGAAAATAAAAACTTATAAAAATAATAAGGAAAATAAGAATAATATAGAAAGGCAAGAAATAGTATAGGTTACATAAAGATTCACTTGAAAATATCACAATACAGGAGGTTTTAAATGATGATAATGACGATGATGATTACAACACTTGTTATTTTTACCAATTATATCTTTAATGATAATAATACAGTTGTTATTATTATCATCACTGCAAAACACACACACACACACACTTACTCACTCACACACACACTCACACACACACACACTTACTCACTCAGTCACACACACACACACACACACAACCCCCTTTTTTCATAATAACAAGTGTCCAGGATAAAAAATAATAATTATGATCTTATATTTTTTTCCAACTTCACGGTAATCAAAACGGCACAATTATCTCACAGATCAGAAGGTGTGTGAGGGGGGGGAAGGGGGGAAGGGGGAGGGGGGGCGCTGGTAACACAGAACAGAAGGGGGGGGGAGACGGGGGGGAGGGGGACAAGGGCGGGGGGGGGGCGGCGACTGGGGGGCAAAAGTCAATCGGAGCTGTGAAGGCTTTAGAATAATTCAGTGATCCTGGGGGAACTGGGTGTGGGGGTGGGGGTGGGGGGTTTAGGGGGGAGTGGGGGGGTTTGGGGGGTTAGGGGTGTGTGGGGGGGTTTAGGGGGGGGCAGTGGTTTTATGGGGGGATGGGTTAGGAAAAATTCAGGGGGACAAGGGGTAGGGTAATGTTCAAGGCAACCTACTTTATTCAAAACAGTTTTCCCTTCTCTAAATTTCTTCTTCTTTTTCTTTTTATTATCTATATCTATTTGTTTTTAATACTAGTGTAATAGCCTCTAATATATTCATTCCACCTCTCTCGTACACCGACAAACACTTAATTATTTACTCATATTCCTGGATTTGATGGAATAGCAAATAATAATAATAAATATTTCTAATAATAATAATAATAATAAATATTTCTAGTAATAATAATAATAATAAGTATTTCTAATAATAATAATAAATCTTTCTAATAATAATAATAATAATAAATATTTCTAATAATAATAATAATAATAATGTTAGAGAGGCAGAATATCCAGCATATAATATATCACATCATCCAATCAACACTGTTAATGTATGTCCCTGTGATCGTGTGTAAAACTGGGTGCCTTCCAATTCCTCCTAACTCGGCCACAAAACAGGCTCCTTTCCATATAGGTGGTGTTTCGTGGCAATGTTTGAAGGACTCGCTAACCACCAATTTTCTGATACTATATAGATCACTTGGTCCCTTAAGGTTTTACTTAGTGGTGGGTCTCCCTGGCAACCGACCTGACTGGGGGGGGGGGACGGGAGGGGGCACATGGGGGGGGGCAGGGGGAATTTGAAGTGGAAGGGGTAAGATGGGGGTGAATTAATTATACGTTTGTGTGTGTGTGTGTGGAGGGGGCATTGGGGGCAGGGAGCATTTGCAGTGAAGGGGGTGAAAATATGTATGTATGTATGTATGTGTGTGTGTGTGTGTGTATTGGACGATATGAGACTGTGGGCATTAGATGTAGTGGTTGGGGAACTAGAATTGTAGGGGGTGGGGGGTGGAGGGGTAGAGGGTGAGCATTAGAAGTGGAATGGGTTGGGGGTGGAGGGGGAGCATTAGAAGGTGAAATGGGGTGTGTGGAGGGTGGGTGGAGGGGTGGAGGGATGAAAGCATTGTACTAATTAAGTCGTGTTATGAACCAATCTTTCCTTTTGATATCAGTTAATAATTGGATTTGTTAAGGCATGTGAAATATGTCTCAGAATTAATACATATAATATTCTCCATGGCACCGTATATATCACACACACACACACACACACACACACACACACACACACAAACACAGTATTCCTATATAGTCTCACGTTAAGGACCCTATCTATCTATCTATGAAATTCTGTGGCTTTTGATTCCTCCTGACTATGCCACGAAACAAGCTTCTTTCTCTACTGATGGCGTTTCGTGGCAATATTTGAAGGACTCGTTTATCTCCAATATTCTGACTACATCACAGGGTCACTTTATCAGACTATATAATTATGTAAACCCTTTGAAGAAATATTAGATGAATTAGTGTGTTAGGCAATAAAAAAATAAATAATAATAAATAAATAAAAACTGTCTTCGGCGTATTATAAAAAAACCCACATATATATAAATAAATAAAATAATAAATATAAAATAACTGTCCGGCGTATTAGAAAAAAAAAATATATATATAACGACAACAAAAAATACCAACTTGCTGTAATTAACGGGTCTGTAATATGCATAATAACTACATAAATAATAACCGGATAATAAATAAATAAATAAATTACCTTCACCGGCATGGCATTTGCGCAGACATTTTTAGCGAGTTGATTTTTTTCCAATTAGTCGGCTCGTAAAAGTAATGTAGCGGACACTGGCGTTGTGAATTATTTCGATATGAAAACTGGACGATTCATTCCCTGGGTCGAGTCGGGTTCTTTATGGGGAATCGAATGCGAGTGGAGCAAAAACTTCACGGGGTAATTTTAGCGAGAGGGAGGATATCCGCGTGGATTTATTTACATGCATGTGTATATTCAAGTATTCAAGGTAAGCAAACAATATTACACAACAACAACAACAACAACACATCATAATTTTTTTTCATACCGTGTACTCAGATCATGATTGTATACAGTACTGGGAATGTATATATTGTACTGAGGGAATGTATACTGATATAATACTTATTTGAGGGTGTGTATATATAGTTATTAGTGTTCGTGACTGTACACATGCACGATATAAACCAGAGGAAAGGGAAAAGTGTGTGTTATCTATGTGTCAGTTAAAAAAGAGACACCACTGAACAAAAATGGAAGGTGAAATGAAAGGAATGAAAGGGAGTGATAACGTAGGAGGGAAGAGGAGCAGGGGGAGGGAAGTGGAAGAGGAGGAGGAGGAGGAGGAGGAGGAGGAGGAGGAGGAGGAGGGGGCAGGGGAAGGGGTATATGGAAATTAATCTTGGCCAGGTGTGTGTGTGTGTGTGTGTGTGTGTGTAGTGACGAGTCTCGAACATGGTCCGTTTGTACACTCATGATATTTAATCCCTGACCAGAGACGAACGGCAGGCACCACACATAGGCTACCCTGTATTCGAACTCAGCCTCTATATGTGTACTGGGTGAGGAAATAATTAACAATACCAGGCATTTCGAAGTTTTCTGCTCCTCACAATCTGGTCAGAAATTTATGTATCACGAGTGTACGTGTTGTGAGAACGACACCAAGGCATCAATCAACCCCAAGACAAGCAGAACGAAGGTAAATGTGAGAGGAAGGAAGAGGATGAGAGAGTGGCAGTAAAAGAAATACAATAATAAACAAGAGGGAGGGAAGGGAAGGGAAGAGAGAGGTGTAGGAGTGGGTACATAAGTGTGAATAAAGAGGTGTGAGAGAGGGGGTCGTAGAGTGAGAGAAAGGGAGGGAAAGCTAGCCTAAGTGTGTGAAAGTGGTCGTAGAGGTGACAGAAGAGAGGGAAAGGTAAAGTGCGTAAGTGGAGAGAGAGAGAGAGAGAGAGAGAGAGAGAGAGAGAGAGAGAGAGAGAGAGAGAGAGAGAGAGAGAGAGAGAGAGAGAGAGAGAGAGAGAGAGAGAGAATGGGTTAATGTGGGAGGGTAGGAATAGAGGCGAGAGGGAGGAAAAAGAGAAAAATTAGGAGGTGCAAGAGACAGGCCGAACAGTTTAGGTGAAAAAAACACAAGAGTAAATTAGAAAGTAGGTGCGTGGACAAAGAGACAAGAGAAATGGAAATGGGAGGAAGGCGAAGCGAGAGAAAAAAATAAATAAATAAAAGCAGAAATAGGGAGAGATGTGTGAAAGGGGTGGGGGAGGGGGGGAAAGGAGAGTAGGGAGAGGTGAGAAAAGGGAGGAATGGGGGGGGGAAAAGGAGAGTAGGGAGGTGAGAAAAGGGAGGGAGGAAGGGTTGGGAGGGGGTCGACCTTCCCTTGCAAGACCATTAGTCGTGGGGAAAACAAGCTAACGGCACCATTACTCCGAGAACACCAACTTGAGGCGAGTGGATGGAATTTCGGGGATAGGGGAGAGGTGTGTGTGTGTGTGTGTGTGTGTGTGTGTGTGTGTGTGTGTGTGTGTGTGTGTGTGTGTGTGTGTGTGTGTGTGTGTGTGTGTGTGTGTGTGTGTGTGTTGTGTGTGTGTGTGTGTTGGAACTTGGAGGAGAGGTTATGAAAGAGTACTAGAAAGGAAAGCAGAGACAACTACAGATATTGTAATTACACACATACACACTTTCGAGAGAGAGAGAGAGAGAGAGAGAGAGAGAGAGAGAGAGAGAGAGAGAGAGAGAGAGAGAGAGAGAGAGAGAGAGAGTAAACGGAGCTATATACGTCTGAGTTGATTGATATAGATGGAGAGAGAGCCAGGCACGGAAGGAGACAAATGGAGAAATGGACCGAGGGACTGGGAATGGATTGGCTTTGAGAAGAGACACATCCACAACGGTAAGGGATGTGGATGTGGATAGAAAGGTACGACAGCGTTAAAAGAAGTGAATGTGTGGATGTAAATAATGAAGAGAGTGGATAAGTGGAATGACTGTAGATAGAAGGGTACAACAGCGTTAAAAGAAGTGAATGTGTGGATGTAAACAGTGGATAAGTGGAATGACGGTGGATAGAAGGGTACAATAGCGTTAAAAGAAGTGAATGTGTGGATGTAAACAATGAGGACAGATGGAGGAGTGGAATGACTGTTGATAGAAGTGTACTACAGCTTTAAGAGACCCTGTGATGTAGTCAGAAAATTGGAGGTAAGTGAATCCTTCAAAAAATGCCACGAAACACATGCAGACACCTATAAGGAAGGAGCCTGTTTCGTGGCATAGTGAGGAGGAATCAGAAGCATCCAATTCACATACATGTTCTCTAAGAAGGTCCTTCAAGAAAGTGAGCTTCTGGATGTAAACAAAAAAAATAAAAGTGGATAAATGTGCACAGTAAAAAAAATAATAATGAAAAATGAAGTGAATTTGTGGATGTAAACAAAATGAAGAGAGTGGAGAAGTGGTTGTGGATAAGAGAATGTAGTATCCCACTCAGTCTTAGGTAATCTTCTTAATGAGTGGGGAGGGGGGGGCGCAGAGCATGGTCCCACTCCCCCTCACCCCTCCCCCAACCCCCTACTCCACCCGATCCCCCCTACTCTAGAGGCTACATACATAAACAACATTACACCCTCCCTATATCATAATAAGAGTAGTTACAGCACACGCACACACATACATACATATATATATACCGTACATACATATATACAAACACACAGTTATATAAAGCCTACACAAATTCACATACACGACGCCACAACCTTTTCTTGCCCCTCCCTCCCTTTCTTTCTCTCTCTCTCTCTCTCTCTCTCTCTCTCTCTCTCTCTCTCTCTCTCAGACACACATACATACAGGAGAGCTACAAAGGTCAGTGTGGATGTAGGTAAGGGTGAATCTGTAGAGCTGACCACTGTATTTTTATTTATTCTCGTTCTTTCTTGCTCTCTTTTCCATCCATTTTCCCAACCTACGCAATTTTCCTCTGTATATATTTTTTTCCTTTTTCCTCTCTGTATACATTCTTTCCTCTTTCCTATTTTTTTACATATTTTCCTCTTTCCTATTTTCTACATATTTTCATCTTTCCTCTCTGTCTACATATTTTCCTTTTTCCTCTCTGTATAAACTCTCTCCTCTCCTCTGTCTACATATTTTCCTTTTTCCTCTATGTATAAACTCTTTCTTCTGTCTACATATTTTCCTTTTCCTCTTTGTATACATTAATTATTTTTATACATATTTGTGGACCTCCAAGCCAAAAGTGAAAAAAAAACAAAAATATTAATTTCTTATCAAACTCCCTTTTATATTCTTCTTGTTCCTCTTATCATTTTTCTTTCGTCTCTATTCCTTTACTCCTTCTCCTCCTCCAGTTTCTCTTCTTCCATTTCCTCTTCTTCTTCTTTCTTCTCCTCCTCACGTTCCACAGAAAGATCAACGTCCTTCTCATTTTACCTCTCTCTCTCTCTCTCTCTCTCTCTCTCTCTCTCTCTCTCTCTCTCTCTAAAGCGACGTTTCTCCACTAAATTTATCGCTTCGTTCCCCTCCTCCTCTTCCTCCTCCCCCTCCCTCCTCCTCCTCCTTCTCTTTTGCTTTTTTTTATATATCCTAAAATCGCTTTCTTCACCTTACTTCATTTCCTACTTCTTGGGGTTCTTTCTTCATTATATTATTTATTTCCTATTTTACATTACTTTATTATTTACTCCTTATCACCTCCCACTTCCACACCTTTCTCTTTTACTTCTTATGTTCTTGTAATACTTCCTAACTCTATTTCTATATATTATTAATTTTATTTTCACGTTTCTCTTCCTATTCTTCCTTATCTTTTCTCTAAATCTTATATATATTACTACTTCCTTACTTACTTTCTACATCTGATTATATTATTATTATTATTATTATTATTTTATTTTTTTACATAGGGTATTCTTATTATTTTCATTCTCCCACTTCCTCAACTTCTTTTCTCTGCTTCTACAGCTTCCCACATCTCACTCAAGAAAATATCACCAACCTATTTCAGCTCCACCCTCCTCAACTTTCTTTACTTATTTCCACCTCCTTCTTCTCCTCCTCTTTCTCCTTATTTTTTTTTTCTACTTATCTCCACCACCATCTCCTCCTCTTTCTTCTTTATTTATTTATCTCCACCTCCTTCTCTTCCTCCTCCTTCACCTTTTCCTCTTTTCTTTACTTATTTCCATCTCCTTCTCCTCCCCTTTTTCCTTTCTTTTACTCATCTCCACCTCTTTCTCCTCTTTTTTCTCCTCTCTTTACATATCTCCACCTCCTTTTTCCACTTTTCTTTACTTATCTTCTTCTCCTCCTCCTCTTCCTTTCTACCAAGCCAAACTCTTCTATTATATTTTCCTTTTTCATACATTCGTTTCCCTTTGCTTCCTTCATTCTCCGAGTTTTGCATATCCATTTCCTCTTATTATTCCTTTCCATAACTTCATTTCCTCCTCACTCTCTTTTAGTTTCCCCTCTCACTGTTTTTATTTTTTCCCTCATTCACTTTTCGCAAATATTTTTTTTCTTCTTCACATTTTTGTTCTCTTCTCATGTCGTCCCCTTGACCCCCTCTTCTATTCCCCATCTACCCCTCTTTTATTCCCCATCTACCCCTATTTTATTCCCCCTCCACCCCTCTTCTATACCCCATTTATCTTCTTCATCTTCTTCCTCCTTCACATCCCCTATATATCTTCTCTCCTCTCTTCTTCATCCCTCCATTTATCTTCTTCCACCACCCTTCCATTCAACTATCCTTCCTCCTCTTCTTCTCTTCATTCCATTATATAAATTCTCCCCTCTCCCCTTCTTCCTCCTTTCCCTCTCTTCATCCCCCCATATATCTTCCCTCCTTTCCCCCTCTTCCTCCTCTTCGTCCCCCCATATATCTTCCCTCCTTTCCCCCTCTTCCTCCTCTTCATCCCCTCATATATCTTCCCTCCTTTCCCCCCCATCCTCCTCCACCTCCTCCTCCTCTTCCTCCTCCTCCTTGCCAGACTATAACCAGGTAATCGTCTCTCTTCATCAGCCTTCTCCATATTTTCTCCTCCTCGCTCCACTCTTAAAGGCTTCTCTTATAGGCTGTATATTAATGCCACTCCCAGCCTGTGTTGCTCCCCTCCCACTCCCCACTCTCTCCCTCCCTCTCCTTGTGGTTTAGTTGGGGTGAGGAGGGTGGGGGGAGGAGGGGGTCGGTTTGATTAGGGTGTGGCTTAGTATGATTCAGGGTTGGGTTTGTTTTAGGTTAGTTTTGATACACTTGGATTGTTATTTACGACAGAGAACACATTTAGGTATACAGGATGGACAGGTTTGTTTTTAAATAGGTATGAGTAAGATACGAAATATTTTAAGGCAACTTTAACTAGCAAAATGTCACTGCAACTTACAACAACACAACACCTACACCAATCACAAAAACCATTATTAACTACCACCAACAACCACTACTATAAAAAACACAACTATCACTATAACACTATCAACTACCACTACCACCACCTACCACCACTATAACACCATCAACTACTACTACCACCTCCAACTACTACTAAACACCACTATCACTATATAACACCATCACCCCATCATCTACCACTACCATATCAACAACCACCAACCACACACACACACACACACACACACACACACACACACACACACTCTCTCTCTCTCTCTCACTCTCATCCCTATAGCTATGTGTGTGAGCGAGCTTCTGTGCAGGGAATGAGATAAACAGTGACCATCAATTTATATTATGTACAATCAAAAGGAAACTGCACGTATAAAATAATTATAAGGCAAGCTGTATTAAAAAAAAAAAAAAAAATAATAATAATAATAATAATAATCCCTTGTACTGTATATAAAAGATGTATAATACTTGCTGGATAATGAAAAGTGTATGATGCATGATTACTGTATGACAATACAAATTATATAATATTATCTACATGGCATATACGTGACGGGAAATGGCGTCAAATTTGTTAATGAAGGGTAATTTTTATAATAATGATACGTGTTCTGCATGCAAGTGTATATGTGTGTATGTGTATGTGTTCTGCATGCAAGTATGTGTGTGTGTGTGTGTGTGTGTGTGTGTGTTGGCTCGGCAGAGGAAGGGTGATCCGCCATTTTGTCGAGCATGCGCACTGGGACAGACAGACAGACAGACAGACAGACGCGCTTTGCCCACACGAACGAACAAACGAACGAACGAAGGTAAAATTTTGTCGTCGAATCGAAGTTTCCTGATTCCTCCAAACTTCGTGGTGCAACAGATCCCAATGTCCACGACGCTTCATAGAGGACACCAGTGTTTTGGGGGACGAATTGGAGGAAACAGTAGTTGCCAATTTACCGATAACATTAGGGTATTTAATTAACCATATAAATCTTGCGGCCAGATCCACCAACCAACTATATACATCAGGACAGTTTCCAAATTTTTTTTATTTTTTTTTATCCCATCAAAACTAACTATCGGGACAGTTTCCCAAAAATCTTTCTCTTTTTTTATTTCCCAAGCAAGATAATATTTACTACCGTACCAAAAACCTTCAGAAAACAACAACAACAACAACAACCTTACCGTACCAAAAACCTTCAGAAAACAACAACAACAACAACAACCTTACCGTACCAAAAACCTTCAGAAAACAATAACAACAACAACAACCTTACCGTACCAAAAACCTTCAGAAAACAATAACAATAACAACCTTCCCTCATTCACACACGGTTCATTGATTCTATAGTATAATATAAGGTTCAGAACACATGCGCAGTGCCACAACAATCATCAATGAACAACTCAGGTGTCGTCTGGTGTGGCTCAGGATCGTATATATACAATTTATTTTATTTACCGTATTTTATCTATTTATTTATTTTTCTATCATTAACATTTTATTTCGTTGGACACTCGTCTGGCGTGGCTATTTATTTATTTTATTTTATTTTATCTTTATTTATTTTTATCACTAGCACCTTATATTTTATCTTTATTTATTTTTATCACTAGCACCTTATATTTTATCTTTATTTATTTTTATCACTAGCACCTTATATTTTATCTTTATTTATTTTTATCACTAGCTTCTTATATTTTCTGACACTCGACCAAACAGGAACAGATAGCCTAATTATATTCCTGGTAGGCTATTCTGTGAGTCGGTGTTCTCTTAAGGACCCTGTGATTATGTATGATGATAATTGGAGGCTTCTGGTTCCTCCTGACTAGACCACGAAACAAACTCCTTTCTTATAGGTGTGTGTGTGTGTGTGTGTTTCGTGGCAATATCTGAAGGACTTAACTATCTCCAATTTTCTGACTAGCCTACATCACAGGGTTCCTTAAAAGATGTCATCATGATTTTGTGGTAGGTTTGGAGACGAACGAGTCCTCCAAACAGTGCCACCAAACAGCCTTATACACCGATGGGGTCCGTTTCGTGATAGTTTTTGGGTGAATCAGTAGCCTCCTCTTTGGTCCACAACACACCTGACCTCCTTTAATAATGTCGTTAACTGTGCTTAGTGGGCCATAATGGGATCTGTAGTAGTACCAGCAGAGCCTAGCCAAGCCAAGCCAACCCAAGCCAAGCCAAGCCAAGCCAAGCCAAGCCAAGCCGAGCCAAGCCAAGCCAAGCCAAGCCAAGCCAAGCCAAGCCAAGCCAAGTCAAGCCAAGTCTAGTGCAGTGTTGTGAAGTGAAGTGTACTGTAGTGTAGTGTGGTGTAGTGAAGTGTGGTGCAGTGTTGTGTGGTGTAGTGTAATATAATGTAATATAGTGTAGTGTAGTGTAGTGTAGTGTAGTGTAGCATAGTGTAATATAGATTATTGTAGTGTAGTGTAATGCATAGTATATAGTGTAGTCTAGCTTAGAGCAGAGCAGTGTAGTGTAGCGTAGTGTATTGTAGTGTGGTGTAGTATAGTGTAGTGTAGTATAGTATAGTGTAGTATAGTGTAGTGTGTACAATCAAAATACTCATGGATAACAAACACTTTATGATGACAATTTCGAGGACAAAGTACCGTAATTTCACCATTTTATTCCTACGGTATTACGTTCTCTTTGAAGTTGACGCGAAATACACAGACGTACAATGTTATTATGTAATTATACGTACACACACACACATATTACACAATGCAGTTTTTTTCTGTTACGGTGCTTTCTTCCGCCTCACTAACTTCCTTCCTCCCTTCTTCTCTGATCAGGTTCCTCCCTCTTACTATTATTATTATTATTATATTCTCTCTTTCACCCGCAACATTCTTCCCTCTAACCATCATTTTTTTCTCTTTTTTTTTACCTTTATCTTTTCCCCCACATCATTCTTTCTCTTTCATTCACCACCTTACATCCTCTTTCCCCTCTCCCTCCCTCTCTCTCTCTCTCTCTCTCTCTCTCTCTCTCTCTCTCTCTCTCTCTCTCACACACACACACACCAGCAGCATCCCCACTTCACACAAGACCTCATCTCCCCTCCCACTAAGCATCTCCTTCAGGCTGCCTCAGTGGTGTCGCAGGCTGTTCAGAGGCAATAAAACCCCACCCGTGAATTTATTATCAAAACCACACCCGTGAATTTATTATCAAAGCCAACTGTGCATGTATATATATATACTTTAATAAAAAACCAGCCACGTGAATTAATAATAACCCAACAATAACCCCTGAATAAATAAATAGTAAACAAATTCAATAGCGTAAAAGTAATATCAAAACCACATAATTATGACTTGATCAACAAACAAAACCCGACCCGTAAATTCATAAATCAAACCCGTGAATTAATAAATAAAACATCATCCTGGGTATCGATAAAAAAGCATACCAGTACATTTAGAATATCATAAGGAGCAGCAGCAGCAACAGCAACAACAGCACCAGTAGCAGTCAGCGAGCCAGCAAGCCAAAGCCACAATATAAACCCTTAATAGTTCTCCTAAACCTCCCCGGCCCGTGTGACATGGCATCTAAACTCTCCTAGATGTTTGAGTTTGAAATTAGTTTTTAGCCAAAGTTTGAGGCGAGTGCAGGAGGCAAGGCAAGGCAAGGCAAGGCAAGGCAAGGCAAGGCAAGGCAAGGCAAGGCAAGGCAAGGCAAGGCAAGGCAAGGCAAGGCAAGGCAAGGCAAGGCAAGGCAAGGCAACGCGAGGCAGGGGGCTGTGTTTGAGAGCAGCAGGCAGATTGGAAGTTGAGTTCCCTAGGTAGCAAGAAGGCAAGCAGGCAGGCAATGAGTTGATATCAGAGCAAGCAAGCAGGAAGGCAGATAGGTAGGTAAGTTGGTAGAGAGAATGGCAGCCAGATAGCTAGATATGTAGACAGGGTGAAAGACAGGCAGGCAGGCAGGGAGGGAGGAAGGGAGGGAGTCAGGAAGGCAGTCAGAGAGTCAGGAAGTAGGTTAAAATTGGAGGTAGCAGGCCAAGGGAAGTGAAGGAAACCAGGCAAGGATGTGATGGGTTGTGGGAGACTTCCGATGGGGATAGTTTTAGTGGTGCTTCTGTCTGTCTGTCTGTCTGTCTGTGTGTGTGTGGGTGGGTTGAAGTTGGAGTTAGATCTAGTCCAAGTGGAGTAGTAAGAACTGAGACTCTTAGTGGGTTGGAGGGAGTGTAGATTTGTAAAGGGGGGAGGGCGAGAGTGAGGGAGAACTGATGGGGGAGGGAGAGTGAGGGAGAACTGATGGGGGGGAGTGTTGGAGGGTGGGTGTCTTAGTGGAGGGGTGGAGAGGGTGGGTGTCTTAGTGGAGGGGGTAGGCTGAAGCAGGGGGGGGGTAAGGGGGGTAAAAGCTAACGACTTGAGTTCCCAGACAGTCCTGAGGAGAGCCATGGAGGAGGAACACGGTGAAGGTGGAGCCAAGCCATGACTCTCTTCAAGGCATCACCATCACACTCGTCTTCAAACTCTCCTCACTCACTCCTTCAGTAATCACCATCACACTCATCTTCAAACTCTCCTCACTCCCTCCTTCAGTAATCACCATCACACTCATCTTCAAACTCTCCTCACTCCCTCCTTCAGCAATCAGCATCACACTCATCTTCAAACTCTCCTCACTCCCTCCTTCAGTAATCAGCATCACACTCGTTTTCAAACTCTCCTCACTCTTACATTATTACTTTTCTTCACCTTCTCCTCACTTCTTCATTCTACCTCTTCTTCAAACTCTCCTCACTCACCGTTTCAGAAATTAGCATCAAACTCTTCTTAAACTCTCCTCCATCATTATATATACAGTCAGAGAAGACATTTAAATCATATATTCATTCATAATCTTCCATACAACAAACATTACCGGTACTCCAACTTCTTGTACCAATAAACAACATCCAACTCTCTTTCCTCGCATTAATTAAGCTAACAGGCCGGTTGTACTCGTCTTCTCCAACGCTAATGCCTAAATTTGCTTACAGGAAAACTCCATTTCTTTCTGAGGGACGCTGGGAAAGGCGACGTGTCATCCTGAGACGTAATTAAAGAGAAGACAATTTTAAGACAAGAAGGAGAAGGAGGATGAGGAAGATGAGAAGAAGGAAGAGGAGGAGGGGAAGGAGGATGAGGATGAGATGGCGGAGCAGGGAGGTGGAGGAGGAGGAAGAGGAGATAATGGTGGAGTAAGACAAAGAGGATGATGCTTAAGAGAAAGAGTGAAAGGGCAAAGTAAGAGATAAATAAAGCAGATGAGATGATCAAGATAACATTATATAATTGATTACTGTAAACATAATTTCTAATAATAATATGTACCCAGGTGTGCTTCGAATATCTATAGAGACAGTATAGCTTAAATAAATACACAATAAGATCTCCATTGGAATTATTTTTTTTGATGAATTGGACTGTACAAATCTTCAACACAGACACACAACACACACAGACACACAACACAGACACACAACACACACACACACACACACACACAACACACACACACACAACACCTACAACATAAACTGGAAAAATATATATAGTGTTTCTGGCTGACATAACGCGACGAAAAAAAGGCAAGAGTGAGAGAAAGAGGAGAGGAGACAGAGATGAAACTTTAAGAGCTGCTACAAAATGAAAGCGAGGCCCCCTGGGGAACTTCTCACACTCTGCCTCCTGCGTATACGACCACCTTACTCATATTTCACACCCTGCCTGCTATTTCTCTCTCTATCTTTTAGCTCTTTTTCCACATCTCTTTCTCTCTCTCTTTTTGTTCTTTTTCACATCTCTTTCTCTCTTTTCTCTCTTTCTGTTCTTTTCCACATCTCTTGTCCCTCTCTCTCTTTCTGTTCTTTTACACATATCTTTCTTCCTTACTACCTCGCTCTTTTCTCTTTACTCTCTCTCTGTCTCTCTCTCTTTCGGTCTGTGTCTGTCTCTTTCGGTCTGTGTCTGTATGTCTGTCTGTCTGTCTCTCTCTCTCTCTCACACACACACACACACACACATACACACACACACACACACACACACACACACACACACACACACACACGCTGCTCTGCCTCTATTCTGAAATGGCAGGACGTACCCCACACCATGAATTATTTAAATAAACCATTCCCCCTTCAACCTGAAAATGTACAGCTGTTGTAATCCTAGTTAACTTTGACATTACACTTCCCTTACTTTATTACTATTATTACATTTTTGGCTGGTGACTGTTTTTGTTGTTGTAGTTGTAGTTGTTTTTGTCGTCGTTTGCAAACAAATATTTACACTGGCTACCATATATATTCCAGGAATCTGAAAATATATATATATATATACACATATGTGGAGTCGCGGTAGCAAGCTGTTCATTTTTAACTTGCTTTCAGTTTTCATCAACACTTTTTTTTTTTCCTTTCGTGATTGTAGTTTTTGGGAGCAAGTGCGAGGCCTGGTGTTGTTAGGGTTCTTTTTTTTTTTTTTTAGCTTTAATCCCTGTGCTGTGATTAACCATGGTGTTGGTGTTGGTGTTATTGGTGGTGGTGGTGGTGGTGGTGGTGGGTGGAGAGGAGAGGAGAGGAGAGGGGAGCGTTTGACGTAATGATACGAATTCAAGCCATGTTTGCTGAGTACTTACTGTCCTCAATTAGTGTGTGTGTTTGTGTGTGTGTGTGTATATGTATGTATGTGTGTGTGTGTGTATATATGTGTGTGTGTGTGTGTATGTATGTATGTATGTATGTATGTGTGTGTGTGTGTGTATGTGTGTGTGTGTCTGAGAGAGAGAGTGTGTGTGTGTGTGTGTGTGTGAATTACCCACTTATCCAAATTTCACACATATACAGCCTATACATAATTACACAATAAAACTATCTTCCTCATCATTTATATTATTATATCATCACTTTATCTCACTCCCTCAGGAAACTGCTTCGCTTTCAACACTCAATTACTCTATTCACCACCACCACCACCATCATCACCATCATCATCATCCTAACCACAAACACATTCCACCACGACCACTACCATCACACACACACACACACACACACACATAACAACAACAGCAACAACACATTCCACCACAACCACTACCAACACAGACACAAACCACTACCAACTCACACACACACACATAACAGCAACAACACACACACACACGTAACAACAAAAGCAACACCACATATAACAACAACATATATATATATATAATAATTAAGACAACAAAACGGTAACAATTAAAACGGTATTTGTTGACGTTGACGACCACCACCACAACAACAACAACAACAACGACGATGATGATGATGATGATGATGATGCCACCAGCGAGGTAATTTAATACACGTGATGGGAAACATAATTGCTAACAGGTATAAGTTTTCGAGTTGCCAAGGCGGACGCTCACCTAATTACTTCGGGAATCATGAACTCTCCAACCATGACCCCCTCGCCCCCCACCCCACCCCACCTCACCCCACCCCACCCTATCTTGAGCCTTGTGTTGTCTGTCTGCCCTTCTGTGTTCGGTTTGGGGGACGAGTCTCTTCTTCTCTATCCAGATTCATCTATAATAGTGTGTGCCCGGGAATGGATGGGTTGGATTCGGTTTGTGTTGGATTCGATTTGGGTTGGGTTGGGTTGGATTCGGTTTGGGTTGGGTTGGATTCGTTTTGGGTTGGGTTGGGTTGGATTCGGTTTGGGTTGGGTTGGATTCGGTTTGGGTTGGGTTGGGTTGGATTAGGTTGGGTTGGATTCGGTTTGGGTTGGATTGAGTTGGATTCGGTTTGGGTTGGGTTGGATTCGGTTTGGGTTGGGTTGAGTTGGATTCGGTTTGGGTTGGGTTGGATTAGGTTGGGTTGGATTCGGTTTGGGTTGGGTTGAGTTGGATTCGGTTTGGGTTGGGTTGGGTTAGATCAGGTTAAGTGTGAGTGTTTTATTAGACTTGGTTATATTATTTGGTTAAGAAAGTTAAGTTAAGAGTGGGTTCCACGAGGACAGACTACCCAAAAATATAAAAGAATAGTTCCATAAATAAGGCAATCTCTAAAATTTCACATCTCCAACGACGACTGCACTCAACAACGAACCAACCAATTCTTTGAAAACACGACTAACTATATCCTTCCTTGTATCCTATTGTATCGTATCCTTATTGTATCCTTCCTTGTATTCTATTATATTGTAGTTAGGTTAATCTATCTCTTTATACAGTATGACCGCATTCAGTAACCACCCAATTCGCTGATAAAAAAAAAAAAAAGGTAAAAAATTGAAAAAAAAAAAAAAAAAAAAAAAAAGGTAAAAAATCTCTTTGGTTTCGAGACTGCTCCGATGTTTCTTTAGGGTGGTGGAGGGCGACACACTTCGGGGAATCAGTAGGTCTGCCCCAGCACACTTCTAAGAACCTGCAGCCCCGTCAGTAAGTTTGTTCGGGAAGCTAGGGCCTCATTAGGTAAGAGAGGTAAGGAGGAAGGACGGAGATGGAGGAAGAGGGGGAAAATGGTGGAGGGATGAGAGTGGGAGGACGGGGGAAGAGAGTGGGAGGATGGAGGAAGAGGGGAAAAATGGTGGAGGATGAGAGATGAAGGATGGAGGAAGAGGGAAAAATTGGTGGAGGATGAAAGAGGAAGGACGGAGGAAGAGGGGAATATGGTGGAGGATGGGAGTGAGGAGGAATAGGAAGAAAACGGTGAGAGAGGGAAAAGGAGGAAGGAAAATGAAAAGATGAAGAGTTGGCAGATAAAACGTGAAAAAGGAATCATCAGCTCTTCAATTTGACCACAACAGACGACCCCTTCAACAACAACAACAACAACAACTGAAGAGAAGGTATCTAATGTATTTCTCTCAACACCAACAAACTATTTATAGACCCAAGGAACCCCAAAGAGATTGAGACAGTAACAACACCACCACCATCACCACCACCACCAGCAGCAGCTCTTAGTTTGGCGTAAGATGGAGACAAACAACACCACCATCATCACCATCAACACCACCACCACCAGCCCTTAGTTTGGCGTAAGATGGAGACAGAAACACCACCACCACCACCAGCAGCCCTTAGTTTGGCGTAAGATTACTCATTAGCGCTCAGAAATTTCCCTTCTGGAGTTGCAAGTTTTCCTCTTCCCACTTTCATAACTCCGGGGACAGTGACATTCCCCGCCTTAATTAACCCACCCACCCACCCTCACTGAGCCACTCGCCAACATCGCACCATCTGCCAAAAGTTTCATTCATGGGGAAGAGGGAGACGAGAGGAGAGGAGAGGAGACGAGAGGAGAGGAGAGGAGACGAGAGGGGAGGAGAGGAGAGGAGGAGAGAGGGAGGAGGAGAGAGGGAGGGGAGGAGAGGAGAGAAGAGAGGGAGAAGAGGAGGGGAGAGGAGAGGAGAGGAGGGGAGAGGAGAGGAGAGGAGAGGAGAGGAGGGGAGAGGAGAGGAGAGGAGAGGAGAGGAAGAGGGAGAGGAGAGGAGAGGAGAGGAGAGGAGAGGAGAGGAGAGGAGAGGAGAGGAGAGGAGGGGAGAGGAGGGGAGAGGGGGAGAGGAAAGGAGAGGAGAGGGTTGGTGTTGGTGATGATAATGATTCTCGAGGGGGACGGACGGAAATAAACACACGCTCGAATCAATTATACAAACGAGAGAGAGAGAGAGAGAGAGAGAGAGAGAGAGAGAGAGAGAGAGAGAGATAAGATAGGGTGCTCCAGAGGCATACAAAATGAAAAAAATGGAGTGTGGGCTGGAGTGACAGACATGATGTTCAATACAAAGTGAAATGCAGATGAACAAAATAATTAGAAGAATAGGAAAATGAACTTATGAATCTATGAGCACGTTAAAACATAAATATAAATATTAAAAAAAAATCAATACACACATACACACACACACACACATTGCCAGATCCAAGCACCGCACTATAGGCTATTTCAAATATTACAAAATTTCAACACACACACACACACACACACACACACACACACACAGCCAGATCGATGCACCGTGCTATTGGACCTTATCGCTTCGTGAATGGGTGAATGGCTTCGTTCGACTTCAGGCCCCGGATTCCTTTAACGGGGGCACAATAAATAAATAAATAAATAAATAAATACAGATAAATAAACAAAATAAATGTATAAATAAAATAAACAAATAAAAAATGAACGAAATAAATATATACGGTACATAAAATAAACAAAATAAATTAATACATAAAATAAACAAAATAAATATATAAATAAAATAAACAAAATAAATGTATAAATAAAATAAACAAAATAAATATATACATAAAATAAACTAAATAAATTAATACATAAAATAAACAAAATAAATAAATACATAAAATAAAAGCATTAAATAAATAGATAAAATAAACAAAATATAAAATACATACATAAAATAAAATAAATTCACACACAACCAAAGAAAAAAAAATATATATATACATGAACAAAAAATAAATAATTTAACTAACTACATTTCGAGGGGGTAATACAATTTTGATACATTGGAGTGCTTTGATTCCTCCAATGTATACCAGGAAACAAACAAGACTGGATTGAGAGCAAAAAAATTAATGAGTACGGTAGTCTGTTGCTTGTAATAGTTTGGAGGAATCAGTTGCTCCAGATTTACCAACACTGTAATACGGTATCTTCTAACTATTTTATTTACGCTACATAACCAATAATTTACAAATCCATGAAAACATATATCTATCAGTCTATACACATATCTCACCTATATACATATCTATCTAGCCTTCCTCTGTCTATCCATTTATCTCATCTACTTATCTATCTATTTCTTTATATCAATTTATCTCATCTATTTATCTATCTATTTCTGTCTATCCATTTATTTTATCTACAAACCCATTTATATCTTTCTATCCATTAATCTCATCTACATATTACTTTGTTTCAGTTTATCCATTTACCTAAGCTATACATCTACATACATAACCTATACATCCACTTCTGTCCATCCATCTATCATACATACATACATATATACACAACAAGAATACCAGAAACATACATACATACATATATACACAACTAGAAACAACATACATACATATATACAACCATCTATACCGGCTTGGAGGGGTTGCATGTATTCTCGAACAAGTCACGTAAAATTGTGGATAAAAAATAACTTTGAAAAACTAAAAAAAACTAAAAAAAAAAAAAATTACTCTACAAACTGCTCACGCGAACACAAATCAAGTCCTATACACGTCACACTGTTGCCAATATAGTGTTTTTTTTTTCTCCCTTCACTCTATTTTTAACGAAGACGGTACAATTTTCAGACATCTTATTAAGGGGATACTATATATATGCTTGGTATGTACATTTAGAGTGCATTGTGTCCTCCAAAGTATGTCAGGAAACAGCACTAATGACTAAATATAATGGTGCTCTGTTGCTTGGAATTGTTTGGAGGAAGCACACAAATACGAGAAAAGGTGTACCGTACCTACTGGGATCTGAGGCTACAAATGTTTAGTCTGTCAGTACACACACACACACACACACACACACACAATGACGAGAAAAGACGTGCCTACTGGGATCTGAGGGTAGAAATGTTTTAGTCTATCAGTAGCCTTGTATTATTCTATTCTTTACTAAAAATAATTACTCTACCATCTATATATTATTATCTATATAGACAGAACGGATGAAGTTGTAAATATTTAAAAAAGAATATCAAAGACAAAAAAAACATAAATATAGAATCTCACCAAGAGGAAGGAAACACGGTGACTACAAAAATACGATAAAGAAAAGGAAAACAAGATAAAGAAAGGAAAATAGATGGAGGGACTGGAAACTAGAACTGGCTCGCTATTCCAGTCCATTGGGGCGAGAGTACAGCGTCAGAGAGAGAGAGAGAGAGAGAGAGAGAGAGAGAGAGAGAGAGAGAGAGAGAGGTGGGAAAGGACAGAGAGAGAGAGAGGCGGGAAAGGACAGAGAGAGAGAGAGGCGGGAAAGGACAGAGAGAGAGAGAGGCGGGAAAGGACAGAGAGAGAGAGCGAGGCGGGAAAGGACAGACACACACACACACAGAAGCGAAAAGCAGGGACGTAGGAAGGGAGAGATTTCAGCGAGGGGGGCAGGATGAAAGGGGGTCCGATTGCCCATGAATACCAATACTCAGGGGTTTATTCTCACCACCCAAACAAAACAAAACAAAAACAAAAACAAAAATAATAATAATAAATATACCGTACATAAAATAAGATTCATAATTAACAAAGAAGGAATGAATCAGCTAAAGAACAAAACAAAAACAAAAATAAAAATAATAATAATAAATGTACCGTACATAACATAAGATTCATAATTAACAAAGAAGGAAAAAAATCAGCGAAAGAACCAAAACCAAAAAATAAAAGTAAAGAGGAACGAACGGAAGCAAAGGAAGGCATCAAGGGAGGAAAGACCGAGGTAGGATAGCCTAGCCTAACTAAATTCTGCACTAGGCTACTCGTACTGCCTGCATGCAAACCCGTGGGAGAATGAATATATAAACAAGACAAGTGTAGGCTAGTGGGGAAGGCATGGAGGGTAGCCTACTATACTCTATCTACTATTTGGTCACAAGAATTCGTACACACACTGGTGTTTTTTCGAGGGTTTACAACATAGAGTACATGTAACACTATGTAACTGTAATACAACGTTGTTATATCATTTTTCAAGGGTTTATTAAAACATACAGTAAATGTAACACTATGTAACTGCAATACAACGTTATTCTATAGGCTTTCAAGAGTTTACAACATATATACAGTAAATGTAACAAAACGTAACTGCAATACAACGTTTTTTTATGGGTTTATTGTTTTATTACTATTTACAGGGTCACTTGGTACGCCATTCACTGCAGTACTGCCAGAAGAATAATGAATGACCTCTCTTTCCATATAGCCTAGCCTGTGTCAGAATACCTGTGGCAAACTGTACATACATACAACTCCCTGACATTCCCCTCTACACACAGTCCCCCTCTTCAACAGATTGATATACGAGACAGTTGAACATTTACTAACAATTGAATCACACAAGTCTCTGTATTGTATATGTATATATAAAAAGTTATATTATTTTGAACTCTCAAAAAAATACAAAATTTAAAATGTATAATATTAAATAAATCTTTCAAAATACAACAGAGCTCAAGTAAACGAGTTGATCCCTTCTGAAAATAACACAACATCGTATTTCCCATTAAAGCTGCGCCGGTATAAGGGACAGTACTGCGTCCCTCCCATAAATAAATTAAGAAACCTCGCAGAGAGAGAGAGAGAGAGAGAGAGAGAGAGAGAGAGAGAGAGAGAGAGAGAGAGACATTAAGAAGTCTCGCTCTCTCTCACACACACACACAGAAACATTAAGAAGCCTCACACACACACACACACACAGAGAGAGAGAGAGAGAGAGAGAGAGAGAGAGAGAGAGAGAGAGAGAGAGAGAGAGAGAGAGAGAGAGAGAGAGAGAGATTAAGAAGCCTCGCACAGAGAGAGAGAGAGAGAGAGAGAGAGAGAGAGAGTAGAGTAGAGTAGAGTAGAGTAGAGTAAAGTAAAGTAAAGTAAAGTAAAGTAGAGTAGAGTAGAGTAGGGTAGAGTAGGTTAAGTTAAGGTAGGGGGTCTGATTCTCGGGTAGTGCCTAAATAATGAGTAGGGCGGCATGAAGGGAGATGAGGAGTTAAGGGAGCCAAGGGGAATGGGGGTGAGAAGGGAAAAGTTTAAGGGAAGTTGTGAGGGAGAGAAGAGGGAGGCAGAGAGAGTGAGAAAGACGAGATAAATGGGTAATAGGAGAAGGTATGGTATTGAAAGATGTCTGGGAGAAGAGGGAAGTAGAAAAGAAAGTGAGAAAGATGAGAGAAATGGATAATTGGAAAAGAAGGTATGGAAATGGAAGACTTGAGGGAGAGAAGTAGAAGGTAGAGAGAGAGAGAGAGAAAGATGAGATAAATGGGTAATTGGAAAAGAAGGTATGGAAATGGAAGACTTGTGGGGGAGAAGTAGAAGGTAGAGAGAGAGAGAGAGAAAGATGAGTAAAATGGAAAACTTATTGGAACATCATCATCATCATCATCACCATTCATTCATTGTATATATTCCACTGTAGATTGAAGGCCTTTCTCAACACTCTCCACACTTCTCTGTCTGCTCACATTCTACTCCAGCACATTCCTACGTATTTTCTAATCTCTCAAAAAAGAAAACAATATCAAGTTCAAAAAGAAAACAATATCAATCTACACACTGACTAAAATATAAACTAAAAAAAAAACAGTGACACTAAAAATGGAGAAAACTAAAAATATATTAATAACAAAGTAAAAAAAAAAAAAACATTCAAATCTAACTCTGGTAAAAGCATGAAATACAAAAAAAAAAAAAAAAAAAAAAAACACGGAGGAAAAGATATAGAGAACGAAAGAAAAAAGACTAAAACATGAAAAACTACTTCAAGCCAGTAAATAATAAACACGAAAAAACACTTTGTGACTGGCATTAAAATCGAACCTTTATTATTTCACCGCGTTGGCTGCATGGCGATATATTTATTTATATATATATATATATTTCAAGCAGTGGAATATTATTGTGTCTTCTCGTATTTCCGTACCACACACACACACACAGACAGACAGGGAGTGAGGGAGACAGACAGACATACAAGCAGGAAGAGAGGGAGACAGACATAGACATACAGGGAAGGAGCACAAGACACACACACGCAGCACAGCACAACACACGCAGCACAGCGCAGCACAACACACACACACACAGCACAAGACATGGAGAGGCAATAATGAAACGTGTACAGAACATAAAAGTATACACACACATACGCCACCCAAGATTAATTAATTCCACAAAGCGACACACACACACATCTAACACCACAAAGGTAGAGAGAGTACTATAGACAATTGTGTAATGCAGTCAGACAGTGTAGTAAGCTTCCATTTACTGGTATTGCACACTAGGCTATAGATTGAATGTTGCAATGAAGGTATATTAAGTTTCCGTTTGTTGCAACGAAAAGTTAAATTTGTTTATAGTGAAAGTTTTGCAGTAAAATCGCATGTGTTGCAGTGAAGGTAGAGTACACGATAGAGTTATATGAGACCGCTAAATGTTGCAGTGAAAGGAGATCACTAAATGTTGCAGTGAAAGACGACCAAGTGTTGCATTAATTCCCATGTGTATTGTAGTGAAGGTAGACTAAGCGTTGCCGTTATTGTCCCGTATGTTGCAGTGAAGGAAGACTAAACGTTGCAGGAAAGGCAGTCCAAATGTTGCAGTAACTTTTAGTGTTGCATCTTGCGTTGATCGTGTGTCCGAGTGATGACCAAGATGAAGTCAGCATGCAACCTCACCACAACACGACTCGTCATAACCAACACACTGTCAGTCAGGCACCACGAATCGTCACCACAATCATCATATTTATTTAGTCACAGAAACCAAACGATGCAGAACAGGATAGATAGACAGACTAGGCTACATAATATAGAAAGAGATATAAAGAGATACTGTAGAAGGATAGATTCACAGGATAAAAAAAAAGAGAGGGACAGACTCAGAGGTTAGGTAGCAAAATAACAACATCTAACCTTCAAGAGCAAATGTACCTCCAACACCCATACTGTACTACACTAGGCTACCATACGATTCCACTAGGCTGCTATAAGGGAGGCAGGAGGCGAGGGTAGGAGGAAGGAGGCGAGGGTAGGAGGCAGGAGCTGAGGGTAGGAGGCAGGAGGCGAGGGTAGGAGGCAGGAGGCGAGGGTAGGAGGGAGGAGGCGAGGGTAGGAGGCAGGAGGCGAGGGTAGGAGGAAGGAGGCGAGTGTAGGAGGCAGGAGGAGAGGGTAGGAGGGAGGAGCAGCAGGGAATATAGACCACCGGGTTGGACACCTCTCCACCAATTACACCTCAGCTAATGGAGACATTTATTCTGATCTCGGGTGTTACTGGACTGCCTACACACACACACACATACACACACGTATACCGTATATAACTCACAGCACGGATATTGTTACACACACACTATAGCACACGCATATAAACCATGGCACATTTGCACACGGCAGCACATATCCATAAGCACATAAATCACAGCACAAACATTCATGAACCAAACACACACACACATACACACAAGAATAAACTAAAATGGGTTATACTCACAAGCATGAATACTGACATGCATAAATACTCACTGTAGGATGGACAAACATACACACAGACGCGCACAATTACAGAAACACACGCCTAACAACCACCCAAACACACACACACAGACAGACAGACAGAGAAGCAGGTACACACACGGCCAAACAAACACACACTAGGCTGGGTAAACATGCACACACACACACGCCTATACACACACGGCCACTCAAACATGCACACGGCTGCACTCAAACACATAAGTTTAGAGAGGGCTCACACACACACACACAGACACACACACACAAATAAAGATATAATCCTTCTCAATATACTTGTTCGTGGCTCGTCGTGGGTGTTTTCCTTAAGCTAATCTGTCATTGTGATCTTTTCCTGGTGAGCGACGTAAGGTGTAAAGACAATGATTAGGCTACAGTATGTCCTCTTTGCCTGTCTGTCCTGGTGGTGGTGGTGGTGGTGGTCTCGCTACTCAATGATTAGGCTACCGTAGTGTTGTCGCGCTGACCACAGGGACCTAGGCTAGCTAGAATAAGAGTCCCGTTCCCTTTTTGTTTAGAATTTCCCACATAGGGCTTTAGTAAATAGATGAGATTTCCGTTCACAGCCTCTTCTTTCCTATTTATTTCTTACTTGCATGCTTGGATCACACACATACATTCTCATTCTCTCTCTCTCTCTCTTTGGAAGGTGGAGGGGGGAGGGAAAAGCAGAAATACGATGATGGATGGAGACTGGAGATCAGAGACACGGTGAAAGTCAGAGTTGGAGGTCAGGGAAAAAGGAGAGGTGAAGAAAAATCAAGTTAGAGAAATAGAACATCGACAAGGGAGAGGACACTGGCAGGCAAAGAATGAACGGTACGAAAAGACAAGAGATCAAAGAGAAGGAAGGATAAAGAAAGGATGGAAAAGCAAATGAAAGAGAACAATGATTGATGGAAGTCGGAAGCAGAGATGAAGTGTGTGTGTGGGGGGGGGGGGGGGGGGGCAAGGGAGAAAAGGAATGGTGCCTGGGGGTCACAGAGGCCTATACGACTATAATAGGAAAGGGTTGAAGGCTAATGACAGGAGTGGGTCGAGGCTGGGTCAGATCATTAGTAATAGGATACTGTAAGCAATAGTCGTTATAATGGTAATATCAATAAAAACTTAACAATAATAATAAATATAATAATAATTATTATTATTATTATCATAAGGAATAGCAGTAGTTGTAGGGTCCTTCCTACCTTAGCACCGAAGTAGTAAAAACAATAATAGTAGTAGAGGTATTATTGGTTATATGAATAGGCTAGTCGAAGCAGTAGGCCTAGTACCGATAGTGGCAACAGAAGTACAATGTGGAAGTTGTTGTTGAAGTTCCTCAAGCTGTCTGAACGAGCAACCCCCGAACAATGTGGAAGTAGCCTAATGCAGTGAAGGCAACAGTAGCAGGTGGAGAGGAGAGGAGAGGAGAGGAGAGGAGGGACCCACCAACCCACCACTCGAGGTCGGCCACAAAAGGTGAGGTCCGGTGTAATAGGTGTCGGTAATGGGTGTAGCGGGTGGGACCGGGCTCGTGTCGTGTGGGTGTGGCCAGCTGATACCGCTTGGGTCACCTTTCTTTCTATATACAGTAGCGGTGTAGAGGGAAAGGGGGCGGGGGGGGGGTGAGTTCTTGGCTTCTATATTCCTACTATTCACTGACTAAACGAACAATGCCACGAACTTAAGACTAGAAGCTGCATGGCTGCCTCACTCGCCTATACGAGTATATAAACAAAACAAAAACACTCACCATATCGTAAAGGAGATTCATGGAATACTGTACTGAGTCAAAAGCGTATCAGACTGTGATGACGTGTTTCCATTAAAATGACTAAATAAAGGTAAACACAAAACAGCAGGACTCCATAATATAAATTCCAATATGTGAAGGAAAAGCGACCCTCCCTCCCCAACCTCAGGCATTCTCAATAGATTTGCCCCCTCTCCTACCCCCCCATCACCCCATCGCCCCGCATATATATATATATATATATATATATATGCCTAACGGTATATATAAACACTCACACAGACCGAAGTTCCCCGTATTTTCAAAAGATTCGTCAAAAAATTCTTGACCTTTGGAATATCGGTAGACGATTGATCCACACTCCAGAAATATGTCATAATCCTTCTTTGTTGTCAATAAATCGATTCATCTCACCTTTATTCATACCATTAGGCCGTATAAGACAGGACTTTATTGTTGCCGCGTAAGAAAATCCGGAGTTGGCCAGTTATATAATGATAGTTTGACCTTTCGTTATATAGCAGCAAATCTTTATATCCAAAAATCTACAAGGAATCTCGTTTAAGAAAATCTATAAGGATTTAGAAATTTAGAGGCAATTTCAGAAGGCAATTAGGCTAGGCCTACGCTAGGCTACCTCGTACAAAACTTAGGAGTCGCAGAACTTGCCATTTTCACAAAGAACCTCAAGCTATGTTTTGCCTTCCATTTCTTCAACATACTAACTCCCCCATTGAGACCTGCTACATATAGTGATACACGACTCCAGTTAAGAGATTGATTGATACAAGCCGCCGCAACAGCGAGATCATAATATAGCGCCAATAGAAACGTGATAGAGAGGTGAGACAGCAAGCAGTAAGAAAATAGGCTATACCAGTGAAGAGAAAAGGTAAGGTAAGGTACGGTAGGTTATTCCGTGCACTTCAATGATCGTACGTAACTTACTATCTTACTTGCCCTTCCCTTTATAAATATCAGAGTACTTAGCCAACCAGTATTAGGCCTACCGTACATTAGGCTACGTTCCTTTTCTCTAACATGGTGGAATCATATGAGTATCATTGGCTTTTCGTTTTTTTTATCTGATTCTGAATAGGCCTAACAGATTTAAAAACACACACACACACACTAACACAGAGATCAAGGATACACATAGGCTACACACCCACACACAACAGAGTTAAGAACACATTCACACACACAAACCAACCAAACACACACACAAACACCTACACAACAGAACACACACACAACAGATCAACATACACACACACAAACACTTGCACGACATATCAAGAACACACCCACAAACACGAACACAAACAGGCAACTTTATACTATACGCAAGACCAAAATAATAATGAACCTAGCCTAGCCTCCGTAGCCTAGCTTACTTGTACCCTTCCTTCCCTCAGAAACAACACCTCAAAAAGCCTGGCGTGTTATTGCGTTAATCTCCTTGTGTAAGAGATAATCCCTAGTTTCTCTGGGATTAGAGAGTTGAAACGCTCCCACAACTAAATTAATAAGAGGGATATTACACTTTTGGTACATTAGAGCGCCTTGATTCCTCCTAAGTATGCCAGGAGACAGGAGCAGAGTAACAAAAATATATATACTGATATCCTGTTGCTTGGAGGAATCAGTTGCTCCAGAATATTCTATACTTACGTGCCACAACACCGTTTCAAATGCGCAAACTCATTGACTGCCGGTGTCTTTCTTTTTTATTGTGTGTGTGTGTTTTTCCTGGCATAGTTTGGGGGAATCAAAAGACCCCCAAATTTACCCCTTTCAAATTTCAACTCGAATGACTAATAATAATACATACCACTGTGATGCCCCCCCCCCCTGCAGTAACACACACACACGCACACATACACGCACATACACCTACACATACACACGCAAACACACATACTCACACACAAAACCAGTTCATTCGGCATTTCATTCCCGCCGCGTTCGGAAAATTGGCACTCGCTCAGAATTCGGATACCTGAAGCACTGACGGGGGGATGCCAACACTGAATATTAACCATCAAACACCGGATCTCTCTCTCTCTCTCTCTCTCTCTCTCTCTCTCTCTGTGTGTGTAGGCTATGTGCTTATGTTTTCTTAATTTTTCTCTCTCTCTGTGTTTTTTTATTTTTTTTCTCTCTCTCTATGTGTGTATGTGTGTGTCTTCTTCATTTTTCTCTCTCTCTCTCTATCTATGTGTGTCTTCTTAATTTCTCTCTCTCTTTCTCTATCTATTTATCAGTGTGTGTGTGCGCGAGGCTTCTTAATCTTTAGTTCTCTCTCTCTCTCTTGTTAAACAGCTGATCGCGTGTTATCATATTTATTACACCTTTCTCTCACAAACGCCATTTCACTTATAATCTTTTATGTATACGGTATCTATTTTTGTATTTTTTTTTCGGTAAGAGGTAAACACTCATTACGTCCAAAGGTTTAGGGGAAAATAATTATTACACTGAAAATTTTGGAGCAACCGATTTATACGAAACATTCCAAGCAACAGACCACCTTTAATAATTATTCTGTCCTGGTCTGTTTCCCGATAGCCTATTTTTGGACCCACAACCAACCACATATAAACCAATTTCTACTAACCCAAGTCCACAAAATAATAACTCAACAATAATAATAATAATAATAATAATAATAACCAATGCATTAATAATTTACTATAAGTGTGTTTAAATAGTCAGTGTTAAGGGAAGCACTTATTATTATTATTATTATCAGTATTTTATTTTGAGGGCTGCTAAATCCTCCAAATTATATTATGAAACAGATGGCCTCTTAGTAACAGGTAACTTAGTAAGAGGTAGGCCTACTCCCCTTAATGAGATAAATAAATATATAGCCTATACCCCATACCACCACATCAGTATATCCTATAGCAGTAGGCTATATATATATATTACTGGTACCGGTAATGAATAATTTCACTCTAATACTGGGAAATTTTACCAGCCACGCGTGTCCAAAACAAGCCCAATTTGACGTGAAAATCGCCCACCTGGAAACTACCAGCCCATTTACCAACCTACCTACATAGCCTACATACCTACCTATCCACCTACCTACCTACCTACCTGCCTTCCTACTTACCTACCTATCTACCTACCTACCTAACTACATACTTACCTACTTCGGCATATTTACTTTACTTTAATCTAAATGTATGTTGACAAAATGCTCTAGTGACCAAGTTGATATTAAAGAACAAAATCATAAAAGAATTGTGTGTGTGGGAATGTATTTATGCATGAATGTATAAATATGTATTTATGTATGGATATGTTTAACCCTCAAATATATAATATGGAAACTCTGCTACTCTTTAAGCGCAAATTATTTTATCAGCTTTTTGTCATTTATTATATTTATTTATTTACATATTCATAGGTTTATGTTTATACTTTTCTTATCGTTACATCGACACAAAAATAAATTCTCGTCCAAGACTCCTATCTTGACAAGTGTCCTCACTGACTGTGAGTCCGGTTCTTAAAGCTGGTTTTATTTAGCAAGCAAATTAAAAAAATATAAAGTTTGGAATTTGTCGCTATTGGAGGGAAGAGGGAAAACATTTATCACACCAATAATATATATGCATCTGAGAATTTTGTGTTACATGACATTTTATTAGTTTTTTTTTTTTATCGTGTCGGTATTACTTCTTATAATCATACAAACTTGACATAATATAATATCCTATACCAGAATGTATCTGTATTATCATCATTGTTATTATTACTATTATTATTATTACGGAAGTTGTCGTAGTCTTAGGCCTGTGTAGGCCTATTTACCTTATAAAATATTCATTCCTGTTGTGTCTTCATTGAAAAAAATAAAATAATATATATAAATATATATATATATATATATATATATATATATATATATATATATATATATATACCGGTATAGGATAAAAATAATTAAAATAATAATAAGACAACAACATCCGTCTGCATAACAGGGCTATGATGTCCGCGAATAATGATTTCCTTAGTCGCATATACGGTAGGCCTACACAGAAATCGTTCACGTAGCCTAATATAATTTCTTAGTGACGTGGCTGTGAATGGTAGGTGCGGTAAAGAGGACACACAATCAGATCTCGTCCCCCACCATCAGATCCCATTCCACACCCATCAGATGTAAAGAACAATTCACCCACCCACTCCAACCCCTCTCAGCCAGTCCCACTCAATGACTGACGTAGGAAGCAAAACCATCACGCTTTCCAGTCCCACTCACTGACTGCCTGACGCTGGCGGTGGGGTAGTGGCTGAAGGAAGGAGGGAGGGAGGGAGGTGGTCTGTCTGAGGTAGGTAGGCAGGCAGGAGGGCACTACAGAGAGAGCTACGTGGAGGAGGAGGAGGAGGAGGAGGAACAGCAGCAGGCATGGGATCAATGAACGTGCCTTGTTTTCACGGTCACCCCTTCTCATGCTACCGCCGCCGCCGCCGCCACCATCGCCACCGCCACCGCTGTCCCACTTTCCCTAACCAATAATAATAATATTAATAATAATGAAAACTATTATACGAATTACAATGTTTTACTTCTTCATTTTCAAGCGTCAAACAAATAAATAACAAAATTAATAGTTCAGGAAGTGTTGGCTGCAAGACATACAAACTAGCCTAATCCTTTACACAAACATTACTGCACCGTTCTAGGCTAGGCTATGCTTGCTGCTCGACAAATCAACAATAAAACAATACATAATATATTTAACTCCCGTACCACAACCATACACTGTCAACAACATGCTCAATATCAATATAGCCTAAATGTCACTACTACCACGACCACTACTATTATCAAACACCACCACTACCACTATTACCACCACCACCAACAAAAATACCATATCACCATTACCATTATAAAACCACCACCAGCCACACCACCAAAAGTACATTACTAATATCACCATTACTGGCACAACAACAACAACTATTACCAACAACACCACCATCACTATTATTAGCAACGACAACATTACATCCCGTCAGGTAGGCTAGGCTAGGCACAGTAGGCTAGGCTACGCGACACACAAGCTACCGGTAACCCTTGCAGGTGACAATAGCTTTTGACATAATGCAAAACTCATCCGGGGCAACAACACGATGACGGAAAAATTGATTAGGGTAGGTCACTGCACAACACGATGGTTGACTGAACAACAAGATAGCTGCGGTGGGTGACTTTACATGATGATAGCTACGGTGGGTGACTTTACATGACGATAACTGCTGTGGGTGACTACATAACGTTAGCTGCGGTGAGTGACTACATGACGATAGCTCCGGTGGGTGACTGCACAACACGATAGCTGCGGTGGGTGACTATACATGACGATAGCTACGTTAGGCTACTTGGAGGAAGGTGTACGATAGCCTAAGCCAACAACAGCAACAGATCCACCGTGCCCCTGGAGATTCGAAACCTCGTGATTATATTAAATGATTTGTAGCTTATACCAGAACACTCTAATAATGTTCTAAACTTCTAAAGTCTGTACAATCCGCTGGCTAGGAATTACTGCATTGGCCGCATATTAAAGGATAAATAAAAATGAATCTAAAGGTACATAATATCATGAGGTATGCTTGGGTGAGTGTGTCTGAAGTCTAAAGCGAAGAGGAAGGACAGTACAGAGTAATTATCGCACTTAATTGCATCTCTAGATTATGAAATGAAGGTGCAATTAACACGATCGAATCAATCTAAGAAAATAAGAAGAATATTCATGAACGCGGAAGAATTACACCAACTTCCGCCAAACAAAGGAACAACTCCGCCTAAAGTCGTATAATTTTTAAGGCAGAATGTTTATGGTACACGGAAAAATGATTATAATACGGGGGGGAAATGCAAATCGGTTTATGTCACGTAATTTCAAGGCAGAAAAATGTTGGCTGGTAAGATGCATATGATACAACTAACATATCACTCAATACAGAAACCTATAACATAAATAAATAAATACATACGGTAATATTATATAAAAAAATAAATAAGTGAAGGGTTACTATAAGAGTATGGCCAATTACCTATCACGTTGAGTCTAATTAATTAAATCCCGCGGCAAATGTTTTGTTTTGTAGCACACTTTACAGGAATCAGCCACTAGCCTCCAATTAGGATAGCCTACTCGTCTAGCCTAGTCCCTTAACAGCGCGCAATTCATTAATCAGATAGCCTAGCCTATATAAGATACATTCCCCCGCGAACTCATTTACACAAGGCTTTCATCCGTACACACATTTTTTTTACACGATTTGACAAATGGCTAAAGTCACTCTGTCCGTAAGTACTAAAACCCTAAGCTTAATTAAGGGGGAAATTTTGTGTTGGTAGCCTAAATCTGGAGCAACTGAATCCTCCAACTATTCCAAGCAACAGCAGGACACCATTATTTGTTTTGCATCTGGTTCTATTTCTTGGCATACTTTAGACTTTAGAGGAATGAAGACACTCCAATGTATCAAACGTAAATTACGCCCTTAACCTTGAATGACGGGGGTTCGAAGGGTTCATCTGTTATTGTCGGTAAACTGGATGGCGACTGATTCCTCAAAATAGATTCGTACCATCAGACGTTGCAAAAGCTTAAGTAAAATACGGTATGTAATGTCAGTCAGCCTTTGAAGGAGTCGACCTATTGGGAAGGAAAATCATTTGAGTAAATCGGAAGAAAAAAACTGAATATACATATTTATACTAACATTAGTTGGTATATTAAATATTTTATTGCATTCCCACACAACAATACACATATATTTTAGAATTTGTAAATATTCGTTAGACTATATAACTTATGCTAGTCCGTAATGAACGATACGATAGCCTATACCGGTAGAAATAAGACCACAACTAACCTAACACCGTAAATCGACTTGTCTTTCATTACATGACATGAAACTCCAGGCAATTTCCCCTTCCTGCATATTATAGAAGCTTATCTACTTCCTCCAGTCACTCACATCGGTAACAGTGCCACTATCAGATTACATCATTAATAGTGCTGCCTGCAATAACAACACATCCAGGAGTGCCACCTTTAATAGTGTCATCAGTAGTAATGACACATCGACAGTGCCACTTTCAAACATTAGGTCATAAATTGCGACATCTGCACTACAAACATAAACAGTGCCACTTTAAACCATCTCATCAATAGTGCCCCTGTCAGTGCCATCTTCACCTAATAATACCCCATCAATAGTGTCATTTCTAACTGTCGCAAGCCATCTAAAGTGCCATCACAGCCCACCAAGTCATCAAGAATAACTGCATTTAATTATCTATCCTCATCATCATCACTGCCACCTGCCAATTATTTCCGTAAGAGCGGCGGCGTCTTCAATAATTCTACCACCAGCAATGCGGTATTCAACATTTACACCACCAGCCCAAACCCATCAGAACGGTACGTGCCAATCAACTATCAATAACCTCATTATCAACAATATTATCTGAAGTGCCAAAACCAACCACGACCATCCTTTGCATATCACATCATCACCAACCAACCACCGTCCAACCAACATTATCATCATCACATCACCAGTAATACCAACAATACCAACACCACTACCATACATTACCATCATCAACAACAACACCTCTCCCCTAACTCTCACCACCACCACCAATACCCAACAACAACACCATCACTCCATCACCTCCACCTCCAACACACGCCCCTACCCCTAACACCACCAATAACACTACCTCCACCCTCACACCAACATCTCCACCCCCACACTAACACTTCACCACCAACACCACCACCTCCAAACGCCCCCACACCCACACCGTCGCCTGTCCTATGCATGCCTCCCGTCACGCAGGGCCACCACACTATACTTCCAGGAAACATGTTGCACTCAGCGGGGCCGTGTTATTATTATCAAGGTGGAAGAGGGCGTTCAAGTGGATAACATATGTTGTGCCACACCAAGGTAACTACAGCCTTCCTTCCTTCCTTCCGTCCCTCCCTCCACTTAAGGACCCTGTGATCGTGATGAGAGAATTGGAGGCTTCGGATTCCTCCTGACTATACCAAGAAACAAGCTTCTTCAATATAATTATGAAGTGTTTCCATGGCAATATTTGAAGGACTTATTTACCTCCAATTTGCTGGCTACGTCACAGGGTCGTGGATAAAATGGTGGGGGCTAGCCAAGGCCAGTACTTTGGAGTGTGCTACGAACCAGGATTCCTCGGAAATTGGTGCTGTTTCGCGGTACAGTTTGTAGGAATCGGTAAATCCCAAATCGCCAATGAATTCTATACTCTTGCTGCCCCTCAAATGCTGTCATGCTCATTTTGCCTTTCTTTCTCCTGGCCGGGGTCACGTTATCAGCGCTCGGAAATTAAGCCATAAAAATCAGGACGGAATTTTTACAACTAGCTATACCGACTAAAATCATGGGGAGTTTTAGCAAGTAAAGAACAAGGGCTAAATGCACGGAATATTACCCCACACCAACATTGACCTCATACGGTAAGTGAGTCTTTTCATAACTTAGACAATACGGTACGGTACTGGTAAGTTTTAATTTTCTATTTCATTAGGAAATTTTCACAATTCCAAAATATAATCAGCATAATTTTTTTTTACCATGCAATTATCTTCTATTAATACCGATAATATCAATCTCCCCTAGGAGTGATAATATGGTTATAGAAATGAAGACGAAATATATTCTTAAAAAAAAAATACACAAACACACACCAAGGTATTATCGGCAAATTGGACCCTACTGATTCCTTCAAACTGAGATAGGACACAAAAAAGAATTATTTTTATAACACTAAGAATTTTTTTTATTTAATATTTGATATATATTTTTGTTTTTTGGATGCAGGGGATATAAAATTTTGGTCTTCTACAGAAGGGCGGAGCAACTAGGTCTAGTTTTCCGCTATTTATCAAAAAAATCATCACAAGAATGGAAAAATAATTAATAGAACTTTTATCATATTTTAGCATCAGCAACTAGAGAAAATTATTGAAAAATACTGAACAAAAAATAAATTTATTAGGCGAGAATGACAGTATAGGAACCGTGTGTGTGTGTATGTGTGTGTGTCACCTGCTGGTCCGCTCCCGACGACACCTCTGACGGTCATTAAAACTTCTGAACACAAGTTTGACAGGCACGACGTGTGTCTATTAACGACGGAAATGGTGGCGACGAACCGAGGCTACTGTAGGTACTGTACATCGCTTTGGGACCCATAGCATACTGGACCTTCCTGCCTGCCTTCCTTTTTTCCGACCTTCCTGCCTTCCTTACCTTCCTCTTTTCCTTTCTTCCTTCCTTTTTTCCGATCTTTCTTCATTTTTTCCTTCCTTCCTTCCTTACCTTCCTTTTTTCCGACCTTTCTTCATTTCTTCCTGCCTTCCTTACTTACCTTCCTTTTTTCCGACCTTTCTTCATTTTTTCCTTCCTTCCTTCCTTACCTTTCTCTTTTCCGATCTTCCTGCCTTCCTTCCTTCCTTACCTTCCTTTTTTCCGATCTTTCTTCATTTTTTCCTTCCTTACTTTCCTTTTTTCCGACCTTTCTTCATTTTTTCCTTCCTAATTTTCCTCTTTTCCGACCTTTCTTCATTTTTCCTTACCTTTCTTCCTTTTTTCCTTACCTACCTTCCTTTTTTCCGACCTTTCTTCATTTTTTCCTTTCCTTTCTTCCTGCTTTTCTTACCTTCCTTCCTCTTTTCCTACCTTTCTTCATTTCTACCTTCCCTCTCTTTCTTCCTCACTTCCTACCTACCTTCCTTCCTTTCTTCCTCTTTACCTACCTTCCCTCACTTCCTTCATTCATTCTTTACATATACCAGATATCATGAAGGGCAATAATTAATTATATATCCAATGCAAATAGCAACGAGGGTCATATGCCGCAGGAAAAGACGATAGAACAAATTGACAACAAGTACTGTACAGGAAAACGAACCAGGAAAGGAGAAAGGTCCAGGGAAAAAAAAAGTCAAGTGGAGATTCTTATGTTCGTGAATTCCAAGGTCTATGATTCCTCCAAACTACCTAGGCCTATATCACGGAACCGATCCCTTATAATTAAATATACAGTACAGTATATATAAAGACAGAGCTACAATTTTGCTATACTAAACTATTCTAAACCACTGAAGGCGAGAGAAACTATATTATATGCCACGAGTACTGTATGTGTGGGTGCGTTTCCAAGCTAGAATGTATTAAACCTAGGAAGCCTTTGAAACTGCATAAATGTTATCATATAGTGTACCGGTGCTTGCCTTTAAACACTTTATTATTGGCTAGGTATTTACGTCAGATGAGTTATAAGGATTCCAATAACGTAAGCAGTAAGCACAGATATTTTTGGTGGATACTGTACTGGAGTAAACTTTTATTGACTGTGTGTGGGGGGGAGGGAGGTGGGGGGTGTAACAGGTGATATGTGTGTGTGTGTGTGTTGCGAGAAGGGCGTTCGGTACAGATAATAGGTGACAGTGTGTGTGGGCGTGTGACAGAGGAATGGGAGAAATTGGAGATGACAGCGCGTGAGAGAGAGAGAGAGAGAGAGAGAGAGAGAGAGAGAGAGAGAGAGACGAGTGCGTAGGTGGTGTAGGATAGATGGGTGTAAGTGCGACGGATGAAAGGGAAAAAAAGCAGGAGACGGTGTGTGTGTGTGTGTGTGTGAAGGAGATGGGTCTATAATTTAGTGGGAAAGGAAGGTTGGTGACTCGACTTAAGAGTGGAAGAGTCGAGTGGGCGTAGTGTGAGAGGAAAGTGAGTGTAACAGGTGAGTGAGTGAGTGAGTGTGACGGGACAGGGGGGAGCGTCACACTCACCTCGTCACCTGTCTGTCTTGAATTACACTATGTCACCTGTTGAATCACGAGATGGGTCTGGTAAATATGTAGACGCGAGGGGAGAAAGGAGGGGGGGGGGCGCCGTTCCCTCCCTCGACCTTAGCTAACCACCCACCTAGGATAACCATAGAACATAAGGGAGTTGTACAATAGTGGTGGTAGATTTGGAGCAACTGATTTCCTCAAACTATACCAAGCAGAGGGTCATCATTGTTGTGGTTCATCTGGTCCTGTTTCATGGCATACTTTGGAGGAATCATGGCGCTCTAGTGTACCAAAATTATTCTACCCTTTTTTAATTAAACGCTTTGGTTTCCCGATTTAGCAGTTGAAAAATATAGTGCTAAATACGCCATCATTTTTGTTCGTATGTAGCGCTTTTATAAATCAAGTTCAGTGCTTTAGTTGACCTATTCTCTTCTTTCTGTTCTCTTATTCATCTATTCTCCCTATTCTCTTTTATCCTACTTGTTTTCTTATTCTTCTATTCTAGCCATTTTCTTTTACTATTAGCTTTAATATTTCCTTTTGGCAACACTTCACCGCACACTTTCCATTCAATGTTGGTAAAGTTAATTTAAGTAATTAATCAACCGGAAAAGCAAGTATGATTTGATCTGGCAGCAACTTATTAATTACCACGATGAGATTAAATATATGAAAATGAAAAATCCTGGCACATCGATAAAATTCTCTCCACTAAGTTAACTTGATTACTCAGAAATGTGTGTGTGTGTGTGTGTGTGTGTGTTATTAAGCTTCTCGAGGGTGAAATTAAGTTGGCAAGTATTACAGCAACAATGTCGTTTGCTAAATCATAGCAACAACACACAACACTCAACTTAACAATTTACATACATATAACCCTGAACCAAATGGGCTACTTCAGTACAAGCTAATTACACTTATCAAAATTACACTATATAAAATTCTGTATCTAGGCTGATCTTCCTCTATATATAATAATAAATATTATATCGTATGTTCTGTAGCACCTGTAACTCACAATTATTGTCCCCATAGTAACGTTTCATACATCACGGTCATGTAACTACCGTAAGTAATGTAACAACTTGCACTTCACCGCACTCAGCAACCTTCTACCGTAAAAGTTGTGAACCATCCACACTCTATAACAAATTTACACAGAAACTCAGAAGTTATTTTAAATTTAATAGAAACTCACACTACTAGGCTACATATCACAACAACTTGGAGGTATAAATGTCACATTAATTCATTCTTTACCGCACATATAATAGCAACTCGCACTGTTTTACATTTTACAACAACACCCAATCTCTCATGTAGGCTACTCTGAATCAACAACTCGCAATTCACCGTAGCCTACATCAACTCTGAAACTCCACCTCGGACCGTAATATTGTGAAAACAAAAGTATGAAAAGAAAACTATCACACACTGTACGTAATTCAGAGTCAGGTAAATTAATTCTCAAGTTAAGGGGAGAGAGACCAACTGTGAATCGTGCTTCCCTGACATAAATATTTGCTGTAAGTGCGTGTGGATACAAAGAGTAACTGGTAAAATTAATTAGGCTATGCTAGGAAACAATTGTTATTCGTTGTACCGTGCGCAAATGTCGCTTTCCAATAATTTTTCCCTGGAGCACTTCAACCATTTAATAATTTCTACGCTATATATGTTGAGGCTCATCTTGTAATGGGATGATGATTGTCAATATAAAGATAAAATGAAGCACAGTTATTCATAATTAATGTCAACTTAACTGAGGTAAACTTTGCACTTATTGTAAGGTAGCGTTTTAAAAGCCTAATTATTGTCATGTTATTCTAAGACACTGCTCGTGAAAATTATAATGGTATCCAAAACTGTAAAGATCGGATTAATTAACAAGTTATGGAAGTGTCAGCAGGGAAAATATTAACTTTGACAATATTACTCAAACGTCCAAATGGGAAGAAACATGTCGAAAAATAACATATTAATAATGTAGAGGCTTGCATGAGAAACAATTACGTCAAGAAAATATTACATCACAAACACACGTGACACGGAGAAGGACATTATTAAGCCTAGCCAGCCAACTTGGAGAAAACTTAATATTATATCAACACAAATTTTTCACCTCAAAGTTAGGCTACCGGGACACACACACACACAGTCCATGGTTTGGGAAGTTATGGCGTGTGGTCATGAGGTTATCCTTCCTGTGTAATCTATATTATTTAACCCCTCGTGTGTGCGACTGTAATATCACCCGGGAAGAAATTACAGTGGGAATGCTTGTAGCGCAAACTTAATGTTATCTTTCCAACCCGCTCGTACCCTCCTTCTTCGCCCCACATGCAAGCAAGATAAGCAATTGTTGTGCGAGGTAATGGTGGGGGAAGATTAATTAACAGTGCGACGATAGCTCAATGGATTCTGAACATGGGTATCGTATCGACCGTAGTCAACACTTAACCCACCCACGAGTATTCATTCATCCATCCAGCATACGGTATAGTATTTCATCACCAAGTCTGTAGTTGTCACGTTGTAGTGTGCCTCGCTAATCTACAATTTTGTTTGTGTGTGTGTGTGTGTATGTGTGTGCGGGTGAAAGCTCTTATAGATGACGGGTGGCCTGGGTACCGCCGCCTGCGCTGCCGCCTCCTTACCTTGTATGTCCGGTTTGGTGGTGGTGGTAGTGGTAGTGGTGGTGTGTGGCTGGCCTCTGGTGGCGGCGGCGGGGTGATGGTGGTGGTGGTGTTGGTGATGGTGGTGCATCTTGCTGTTGGCCTGCATCACTGCCCTCATTACCACCTACGGGAGCCACGGCCACAACAGCATGGCTCCCTCGCACCTGCTCGCTCGCTCAACCCAAGTTGCACGAAAAGATTCAACTTTATACCGCCGCACTATACCGAACGCATTGTGAAAACTTTTACATTTTCTACCTTTTCAACTTCTCCTACGGAGGTTAAATGTAAGGAAAAATAACTAAGCACAC
>JAWZYT010004061.1:45000-48439 GCA_034508575.1 Petrolisthes manimaculis
TTAGTAAATTTCCGGAAGGCTATTGATTCCTCCAATACTATGACAGGAAACACAAAAATCACCTCAATGTTATACTAATATATAGGGAATCTGTTTCGTGGCATAGTTTGGAGGAATCAGAGACCTTTCAATTCACCAACAAGAGAATTTCACCTTAATTAAGTGATGTTCAAAATAGCTTCTGGTGATTAAGGGCCCTGTGATCGTGAGAAAAAAAAATGGAGGCTTCTGATTCCACCTAACCCTGCCACGAAACAAGCTCCTTCCTTATTAGAGGTGGTGTTTCGTGGCAATATTTGAAGGACTCATTTACCTCCAATTTTCTGACTACAACACAGGGTCCCTTTATTGGCTTATTCTGTTCATATGGTGTCGTAATTATTATTCTGCCGTTGTTGTGTTTATAAAAAAAAAAAAAAAAATGGCTCCAACGTTGTCAATAAATGGTGTTGTCAATATTTTGGTCATGATTTGTGTATAATTATAAAGGGTTCAATGTTGTCAATAAATGGCGTAGTCACTATTTTGCCAATGGTGAACGATACCTTTAGTTTACAAGTTAAAAGGGTAACCAAAGCTATATTCTAACCCAACACGCTATTACGAAACACAGAAATACTAGTTTAGAAGACTATACAGACTTTGACAACTGTGGAAATATAAATGCATCAGTGTTGTCAATAAATATGGTCCTATTGATAAGGTATTTACTTTCCACAATGAAGGGGGAAGTGGAGGGGGGGGGGGGAATTCTGCTTTACATCAAGGGCGGAACACGAGACGCAGCTCAGGTTGACAAGGGACCCTCCACGTTCTCTCCACTGGAGGGAGGAAAACACTCCAAGTCAGAGAGGGAGGGGGGTGGGGTAGGGGGAGGGGTCTAGGGCGCGTGGTGTGGAGGAAGGGTAAGAGTGGAGGGGGGAAGGAGGAGGAGGAGGAGGAGGAGGAGGAATCTGAAAATTAAAGTCAGAGGGGTGAGTGAGGGGTTCTGATATCAATGAAAACAATATTATTTGAGGCTTACAGGTATG
Source organism: Petrolisthes manimaculis (assembly GCA_034508575.1). Taxonomy (NCBI): domain Eukaryota; kingdom Metazoa; phylum Arthropoda; class Malacostraca; order Decapoda; family Porcellanidae; genus Petrolisthes; species Petrolisthes manimaculis. Next base: position 46,032 of record JAWZYT010004061.1, read on the forward strand.
GATAGTGGAGGGGGGGGGGGGGCGAGAGGGGGGATAGTGGAGGGGGGCGAGAGGGGGGATAGTGGAGGGGGGGCGAGAGGGGGGATAGTGGAGGGGGGGCGAGAGGTGGGATAGTGGAAGGGGGCGAGAGGGGGGATAGTGGAGGGGGGCGAGAGGTGGGATAGTGGAGGGAGGGGGGGGGGCGAGAGGGGGGGATAGTGGAGGGGGGGGCGAGAGGGGGGATAGTGGAGGGGGGGGTGAGAGGGGGGATAGTGGAGGGGGGGGGGGGCGAGAGGGGGGATAGTGAAGGGAGGGGGGCGAGAGGGGGGATAGTGGAGGAGGGGGGGCGAGAGGTGGGATAGTGGAGGGGGGGGGTCGAGAAGTGGTTTAGTGTACATGAAAGAGACAGAGAAAAAAAGCTGAAGGTTATACTCAGTGGGAGGCGTAAGGGGATCTGGTGTGGGGGGATAATTTTATACTTAATTTACTACTTAGTGTCAGATGGGGGGGTCAGGGGGGGGGGTATGGGAGTTGTACAGTAGTGGGGTTAATTAACAAAAAATGGTCTAAACTTACAGTCAATGTCAGGCAATAGTAGCGTGGGGGATGGGGGTCCTGGGGGGCGGGTATGGGGAGGGGGACATGGGGGTTGTATAATAGTGGGGTTGTACAGAAGTGGTAGCGTGGGGGATGGGGGTCCTGGGGGCGTGTATGGGGAGGGGGACATGGGGTTGTATAATAGTGGAGTTGTACAGAAGTGGTATCGTGGGGGATGGGGTTGCTGAGGGGCGTGTGATCGTGTATAAAATTGGAGACTTCTGATTCCTCCTGACCATGCCACGAAACAAGCTCCTTCCCTATATAGGTGGTGTTTCGTGGTAATATTTGACGGACTAATTTCTCTCCAACTTTTAGACTACAACACAGGATCGTTTTAATTGTGTGTTAACTGGAATGACACACGTGGCTTGTCTGTATGGGAGGGAGTGGACTAGAAATCAATCTACTTAACCCAACAATCACGGTCAACAGCTTACAACCAACCCTTTGAAACTGTGTCCAACGCCAATGAGATGTCCGTCTGTCATTCTGTTTGTGTGTGTGTGTGTGTGTGTGTGTGTGTGTGTGTGTGTATGTGTGTTTATTTGTTTATCTCCTATCATTCTGTTTGTGTGTGTGTGTATGTATGTGTGTGTGTGCGTGTGTGTGCGTGTGTGTGTATGTATGTGTGTGTGTGTGTGTGTGTGTGTGTGTGTGTGTGTGTGTGTGTGTGTGTGTATCTTCCTCTCATTCTGTTTGTGTGTTTGTGTGTGTGTGTGTTTGTTTATCTCCTTGCCTGCCTGCCTGCCTACCTCTGTCTGTCTGGTAGGTTCTCAATTTTTCTGCCTGTCTGGCTCTCTATTTGTGCATCTTACTGTCTGTCTGTCTGTTTGTGTTGCTTCCTCACTTGTGTGTGTGTGTGTGTGTGTGTGTGTATGTGTGTGTGTGTGTGTGTGTGTGTGTGTGTGTGTGTGTGTGTGTGTGTGTGTGTGTGTGTGTGCTTCTACCTGTACAACTTTCTCTGTGTTCATGTTTATCTGTCTGTGTGCATCTGTCTTTCGTTTCTAGCACTCTATTGGTCTATCTTACTGTGTGTGTGTGTGTGTATGCGTGTATGTATATATGTATGTATGTGTGTGTGTGTGTGTGTTCGCTTGGGTGGGCTCATACACGACTGGTCCGGCTTAGCTCCTTGAACGGATTACTCCTCCCTACTCACCTCCCGCCTGGCCGCACACCGCGAGACAGGTGGCCTAATGCCTTCACGCCGCTACACCACCTACGTCTAAATTCTGCCGCGCCGCTACACCACCTACGTCCTAAATTCTGCCGCGGTTTGGCTGTCACAACAAATACACTCACAATACACCACCACCACCACCATCACCTCTTATGTTGTTGTTGTTGGTGGTGGTGTTGTTGTGGTGGTGGTGTCCGTGTGTTGCCTATAAAAAAAAATCTATATAATTTTTTTTTATATAATTTTTTTTTTATATAATTTTTTTTATATAATTTTTTTTTATATATAAAAAAAAATTATATAATTTTTTTTATACAAAAAAAATTTTATATAATTTTTTTTATATAATTTTTTTTTATATAATTTTTTTTTTTATATATTTTTTTTTTATATAATTTTTTTTTATATATTTTTTTTTTATATAAAATTTTTTACTTATAATTTTTTTTGATATAAAAAAAAATTATGTAAATTTTTTTATATAAAAAAAAAATTATATAAAAAAAAATTTATATAAATTTTTTTTATATATAATTTTTTTTTATATAAACATTTTTTTATATAAAAAAATCTTTATATAATTTTTTTTTTATATAAAAAAAATTTATATAATTTTTTTCTTATATACATTTTTTTTATATAATTTTTT
>JAWZYT010004062.1:2500-82500 GCA_034508575.1 Petrolisthes manimaculis
AATGTTGAACACATATGGAATACATAGAGAATTTCCAAAAAGGTTTACCAACACACACACACACATACGATAATATAAATACATATAAATACATATTATATAAATACATATAAATACATATTATGTAAATACATATAAATACATACTATACACCTCACATCAGAATATATAAAAAGTATACATATATAATAATAATACATATATAATAATAAAACATGAATATATATATATAAAAAAACACGAATCATTAGTTAGAAGAAAAAAAAACACGTATATATATATTTAAAAAAAAACATGAAAATATAATGAAAAAAAAAAACGAATCCTTTTTTAGAAAAAAAAACACGGAATATATATATATAAAAAAAACACTAATAATTAGATAGAAAAAAAAACTAATATATAATGAAAAAAAACACGAATCATTATTTAGAAAAAAAACCCACTAATATATAATGAAAAAAAACACGAATCATTATTTAGAAAAAAACACACGAATATATAATGAAAAAAAAAAAAACTAATTATTAGTTAGAAAAAAAAAATAATATATATAAAAAAAACACGAACCCTTAGTTAGAAAAAAACGAATATATAATGAAAAAAAAACACGAATCATTAGTTAGAAAAAAAAACACGAATATATATATATATATATATATATAAAAAACACGAATCATTAGTTAGAAAAAAAAACGAATATATAATGAAAAAAAAACACGAATTATTAGTTAGAAAAAAAAAACACGAATATATATATATAAAAAAAACACAAATCACTAGTTAGAAGAAAAATAACATGAATAGATAATTAAAAAAAAACACGAATATATAATGAAAAAAACCCACGAATCATTAGTTATAAAAAATAACACGAATATATAATAAAAAAAAAAACACGAATCATTAGTTAGAAAAAAAAACGAATATATATATAAAAAAAAAACGAATCATTAGTTAGAAAAAAAAAACATGAATAGATAATGAAAAAATAACACGAATATATAATGAAAAAAAAAACACGAATCATTTAGCCTCTGGCTAGCACAGTGGTAAAGTCTGTGGCTGCAATTCTGTGGCCCAGCGTTCGATCCTTGCTCTGGACACTGTTAAAAATACCACTGATGCCAGAGGTTACCACCCCTGTGAGCAGCAGGGGGTGGGGGGTTTGAGTCAGCTGTCTGAGGTGTTCCTGCTTAGTCAGCCATAGCCGAAGCTGACTCGGGTCTCAGGTGGGTGGAGTGGTCGCTGGGCCATGCATTACAGGGAATCAGCCTTGTGTTTCATATATTCGAATCATTAGTTAGAAGAAAAAAAAACACGAATCATTAGTTAGAAGAAAAAAAAACACGAATATATAATGAAACAAACACCCCACGAAGTAAGCATTTGTTAGAAAAAAAAATAAAAATAAAAAATAAACAAATTATTAATCATTATTTTATCTATTATCAATTTATAAAACAAAATAAGGCATATAAATAAATAAATATACAGTGTGTATGTATGTATGTATGTATGTATGTATGTATCCTGCATGGTGATAAATTACAGGACAAACACAAACACACACACACACACACACACAAACCATAACAGTTCGAATTACGCTGGGGTTTCCGTCAAGCCAAGCCGTTATTGACGTCCACACCGTCAACTTTAATGACGTCGGCTGTAATGTGAACCAAGGGTATTCCTCAGCTGGCCGTCAAGCCAAGCCGTTATTGACGTCCACACCGTCAACTTTAATGACGTCGGCTGTAATGTGAACCAAGGATATTTGCACACAGAATTTTTTTTTAAATAATATTAGTTAATTAAATATTGTTATTGTTATTGTTATTATTGGTTATTGTTATTGTTGGTTATTGTTATTGTTGGTTATTGTTATTGTTGGTCATTGTTATTATTGGTTATTGTTATTATTAATTGTTATTATTATTGTTGGTTATTATTATTGTTATTGTTATTGTTGTTGGTTATTGTTATTGTTATTATTGTTTGTTACTATTGGTTATTGTTATTGTTGGTTATTATTATTGTTATTGTTATTGTTGTTTATTGTTATTATTGGTTATTGTTATTGTTGGTTATTGTTATTGTTATAGGTTAGTGTTATTAATATTATAGTTATATATATAAAACTACACACACACACATCTATACACACACACACACACACACACACATACACATCTATGCACACACACACACACACACACACACACACACACATCTACATCTATGCACACACACACACACACACACAGGGGTGATGATGTCTCTCTCTCTCTCTCTCTCTCTCTCTCTCTCTCTCTCTCTCTCTCTCTCTCTCTCTTTCTTCTTCAATGTTGTACAGGTATCTGAAAATATAAAGAATACATTATTTATTTGTCTTGTAAGTGTGTGTGTGTGTGTGTGTGTGTGTGTGTGTGTGTGTGTGTGTGTGTGTGTGTGTGTGAATATTTATTACTATTTATTTATTAATTTCATTATTTATTTAGTTATTTATTCATTTATTTGTCAGTGTAAACAAAAGGGAATAATTATTACCTTATTGTTGATTAATTAGATGGTGTGTGTGTGTGTGTGTGTGTGTGTGTGTGTGTGTGTGTGGTAGTAGTAGTAGTAGTAGTGGTAGTAGTGGTAGTGGTAGTAGTAGTGGTGGTGGTAGTAGTAGTGGTAGTAGTAGTGGTGGTAGTAGTAGTGGTGGTGGTAGTAGTAGTAGTAGTAGTAGTAGTAGTAGTAGTAGTAGTGGTGGTAGTGATGGTAGTAGTAGTAGTTTCTGCGAATAAACATGTAATTTTAACAAACTTATATTATTAATTTCACACACACACACACACCAGTACACATACACACATACACACACACACACACACCAGTACACATACACACACACACACACACCAGTACACATACACACACACATACACATTATTAATTTCACAATACAATTATTAACTTCGCAGTCCATAGGTTAATATTTCTCTCTCATTCGCACACACACACACTCTCTTTCTCAAAATAATAATAATAATAATAATAATCTCTCTCTCTCTCTTTAACATTCGCTGTAACTACATCTTTAACACAAATTAATATTAATAATGCCTAAATGATTAATTACAGTAACTAAATGATAACAGAATATTATTATTATTATTATTATTATTACAAAATAAATACTAATAAATATAATTATATACTCACCAAATCGTATCCCATCTCCTGGTAGGCCTAGGTGGTGGTAGGCCTAGGTGGGGGTAGGCCTAGGTGGGGGTAGGCCTAGGTGGGGGTAGGCCTAGGTGGTGGTAGGCCTAGGTGGGGGTGGTGATGACGTCAGAATTTAATTAAAATATCTATTTCACAAATAAATTCGAATTAAATAATGCAGTAGTAGTGTGTGTGTGTGTGTGTGTGTGTGTGTGTGTGTGTGTGTTATTGTTTTAAGTAGTGTGTGTGTGTGTGTGTGTGTGTGTTATTGTTTTAAGTAGTGTGTGTGTGTGTGTGTGTGTGTTATTGTTTTAAGTAGGGGGGGGGACTGGGGGGTGCAGCAATAAAGGGAACAGGCTTATTTACAATAGTTATTTTTTAAGTTATAGAGGAAATATTCGTAAACACTTTTAACACGAATAAACCCAAAATTAAATAAATTATGCAACAATTAATTCAATAAATATATCACTAATAAACCCAAAATTAATTAAATTAGACCATAATTAATTCAATAAATATATCACTTCAATAAACCCAAAATTAAATTAAATTAAGCCATAATTAATTCAATAAATATATCACTAATAAACCCAAAATTAATTAAATTAGACCATAATTAATTCAATAAATATATCACTTCAATAAATAATCCATCTCTATTTAATCCTGATTGAAGTTTGAACACGAATTAACCCAAAATTAAATTAAATTTATCCACAATTAATTCAATAAATATATCACTTCAATAAACCAAATTAAATAGATTAAGCCGTAATTAATTCAATAAATATATCACTTAAATAAACCCAAAATTAAATTAAATTAAGCCATAATTAATTCACTAAATAATAAATAATAATAAATAATAAATAATAAATAATAAATAATAATAAATAAATAATAAATAATCCAATACTTAATCCTGGTTGAGGTTCTGTTAACACTGTGATGGTCGGCGGTGAACTGAACTAACCGCCGACTAGATTACTCCCTCACCGACACACACACACACCGACACACACACACACACACACACACACACACACACCGAGACACACACACACACACACACACACACACACACACATACACACACACACACACACCGAAACTGACACACACACACACACACCGAAACTGACACACACACGCACACGCACACACACACACACCGAGACTGACACACACACGCACACACACACACACCGAGACACACTGACACACCGATACCCCGACGCATGTGTGTGTATGTGTATGTATGTATGTGTATGTGTGTGTATGTATGTGTATTTATTAGATGGGATGTGTATGTGTATGTGTGTATGTGTATGTATGTATGTGTATGTATGTATGTATGTATGTAGTGAAATAATACACACACATACACACACACATACACACACACACACACCGACACACACACACACGAGAGGAGAGTTGAGAGAGGAGGTTGTCGGTGTGTGTAAATTATGAGTTAACATTTCTAGTTCTCCTAACCTTAGTTTTATACCTAGATTAATCATTTTTTTACCCTATATGCAGGGATAGGTGATGCATCTATCCTATAAATTTCATCAACGTATCTCTTATAGATTTTGTGTAAAACGGTAATTACCTGTGATGTGATGTAGTGAGATAATTGGAGGTTAGCGAGTGCTTCAAATATAATTATCATTCGGTTTCAGCCAATCACCGATAATGTTAGTGTGTGTGTGTGTGTGTGTGTGTTTACAGAGAGAGAGAGAGAGAGAAATAAATATCCACCAACACACACACACACGTACGTACACACACACACACACACACACACACACACGTCTCGTGAAAAAAACTAGTCTCCTAAAAACCTATATATTTAACCATTTCAATAATTTCTTTCTCCCAGGTGTATTCTCTAGTTATATTTAATGTTTAACTACTATATTTAACATTCCTATACATTATCTTTATCCTCAGCCACATAGAATACAATTATTCCTAATATTAATTTTAACAAATATTTTTCCGCCAACGAAAATATCTCGTAATTTTTTTTTTTTTTTTTTTTTTTTTTTTTTTTTTTTTTTTTTTTACCCTACACCTCACTTAATTAACTAATTTTCTAAGTAAGTTACCCGTAAAAATGCTGGTATTTTATGGAGAGTGAGGTTAGTAATTATATATTAATTAATTATATATAAATTAGTTAGAGGAAATATTCGTAAACACTTTTAACACTAATAAACCCAAAATTAAATCAAATTAGGCCATAATTAATTCAATAAATATATCACTTCAATAAACCCAAAATTAAATAAATTACGCCATAATTAATTAAATAAATATATCACTTCAATAAATAAATAATCTCTACTTAATCCTGATTGAAGTTTGAACACGAGTTAACCCAAAATTAAATTAAATTTATCCACAATTAATTCAATAAATATATCACTTAAATAAACCCAAAATTAAATTAAATTAAGCCATAATTAATTCACTAAATAATAAATAATAATAAATAATAAATAATAAATAATAATAAATAAATAATAAATAATCCAATACTTAATCCTGGTTGTGGTTCTGTTAACACTGTGATGGTCGGCGGTGAACTGAACTAACCGCCGACTAGATTACTCCCTCACCGACACACACACACACACACACACACACCGAGACATACACACACACACACACACACACCGAGACACGAGAGGAGAGTTGGGAGAGGAGGTTGTCGATGTGTGTAAATTATGAGTTAACATTTCTAGTTCTCCTAACCTTAGTTTTATACCTAGATTAATCATTTTTTTACCCTATATGCAGGGATAGGTGATGCATCTATCCTATAAATTTCATCAACGTATCTCTTATAGATTTTGTGTAAAACGGTAATTAGTGAGATAATTGGAGGTTAGCGAGTGCTTCAAATATTACCACGAAACACAACTTATATAGAAGGAGCTTGTTTGGGGGGAACTGGGGGGTGCGGCAATAAAGGGACAGGCTTGGGGGGGGACTGGGGGGTGCGGCAATAAGGGGACAGGCTTGGGGGGGGACTGGGGGGTGCGGCAATAAGGGGACAGGCTTTGGGGGGGACTGGGGGGTGGCGTAGTGAGGAGGAATCAGAAGCCACGAAAAGGTTCATATTATATACACACTGTAACGTACGTCAGTGGTTGTCTAAGGGGGATTACTAACGTTACGTTAACAAAGATGTTTGATAAAGGATAAAGAAGCAGTAATTTTAACAATTATATTATTACCATGATCAAACATGAATAGAATATTAACAATACTCAGTTATTACCCAAGAACAATAATTATCAAAGAACAGTTACTACCCAAGAACAAAGTTATTTACATTATATACAAGAACAAGTTGCATAAAATCAGAAATGGTAAATAGTGATTGGTGATCCATCCGTCTTTTCTAACACACATATATATATATACGTTACCACACCATACAAGAAGGGAAATGTTGTCCAAACTCAGTTAATCCAGGAGAGAGGTAACACCACAACTGTTTTCAGGATGAGACTGACTGTGTGTCCAAACTCAGTTAATCCAGGAGAGAGGTAACACCACAACTGCTTTCAGGATGAGACTGACTGTGTGGCCTCTCTCCAGAGCTTACAATACTTAGTATGAAGCCCGGTGTGCTTCAGAGACTCTTAACTGGATAGAATATGATGTAGAGACAGCTTCGAGAGGAGTACAGGGTCGGAGACTCCTGACTGGATCGAACCAGATGTGGAGATAGCTTCGAGAGGAGTACAGGGTCGTTACAACACACACACACACACACACACATACAGACACACACATACACACACACACACACATACAGACATTATATACACGATCACGAGGTTGTGTGTGTGTGTGTGTGTGTGTGTGTGTGTGTGTTTAATTAAGTGGTAGTTGTGACTCGTTAAGGGAAGGGTAAACATTAGTCATTTTAGGAGATAATTATTCCTCCAACCTATTCTGGGGGGGTGCGGGGATAGGGGACAGGCTTTGGGGGGGGACTGGGGGGTGCGGCAATAGGGGGGCAGGCTTGGGGTGGATACAAAGCCTGTCCCCCTATTCCTGCACCCCCCTAAACCCCCCAAGCCTGTCCCTCTAACACCCACAAACCCCCCCAAGCCTGTCCCCCTATTCCCACACCCCCCAAACCTGTCCCCCTATTCCTGCACCCCCCCCCAAGCCTGTCCCCCTATTACCACACCCCCCAAACCTGTCCCCCTATTCCTGCACCCCCCCCCCAAGCCTGTCCCCCTATTCCCACCCACCCCAAACCAGTATGTGAACTACACTATACACTATACACTATACACTAGACTATACACTATACACTATACACTATACACTAGACTATTCACTATACACTATACACTATACACTATACACTATACACTATACACTATACACTATACACTAGACTATACACTATACACTATACACTATACACTAGACTATTCACTATACACTATACACTATACACTATACACTATACACTATACACTATACACTAGACTATACACTATACACTATACACTATACACTATACACTATACACTAGACTATTCACTATACACTATACACTATACACTATACACTAGACTATACACTATACACTATACACTATACACTATACACTATACACTATACACTATACACTATACACTATACACTATACACTATACACTAGACTATACACTATACACTATACACTATACACTATACACTATACACTAGACTATTCACTATACACTATACACTATACACTATACACTAGACTATACACTATACACTATACACTATACACTATACACTATACACTATACACTATACACTATACACTATACACTATACACTATACACTAGACTATACACTATACACTAGACTATTCACTATACACTATACACTATACACTATACACTATACACTAGACTATTCACTATACACTATACACTACACTATACACTATACACTATACACTATACACTAGACTATACACTATACACTATACACTAGACTATACACTATACACTATACACTACACTATACACTATACACTATACACTATACACTAGACTATTCACTATACACTATACACTATACACTATACACTATACACTATACACTATACACTATACACTAGACTATTCACTATACACTATACACTACACTATACACTATACACTATACACTATACACTAGACTATACACTATACACTATACACTACACTATACACTATACACTATACACTATACACTATACACTATACACTACACTATACACTATACACTATACACTATACACTATACACTCGTGATACATAATTTCTGACCAGAGTGTGAGGAACAGAAAGCTTCGAATCACCTGCTATTGTTCATTGTGTGTGTGTGTGTGTGTGTGTCTCTCTCTCTCTCTCTCTCTGTGTGTGTATGTGTGTGTCTCTCTCTCTCTCTCTGTGTGTGTGTGTGTGTGTCTCTCTCTCTCTCTCTCTGTGTGTGTGTGTGTGTGTGTGTGTCTCTCTCTCTCTGTATGTGTGTGTGTGTGTGTATCCACTCTCCAGCCACATACTAAAACTCTCTCTCTCTCTCTCTCTCTCTCTCTCTCTCTCTCTCTGTGTGTGTGTGTGTGTGTGTGTGTGTGTGTGTATTCTCCAGCCACATACACCCACACACGTACACACACACACACACACACACACGTTTGGTTTTCGAGAAACCAAAATTTTGACAGACTCAAAATGTCAAAATTCCATATATGTTAATTTTGAGTAATGGATATGAGAGGGGGGATAATTTTGAGGGGCGGTGTAGGACCAAGGGGGGGGGGGAGAAATTTTCGAGATATATGCAAATTTGTATCCAAAATTTTCGAGTCTAATTTTGAGTGTGTAAATATATATGGATTTTGATGAAATTTGGTGAGAAGGGAGAATATTGTAGCTCCATGGGGTGTGATATATTGTGGTGGTGTGGTGGAGAGGTGTGAGAGGTGAGGTGATTTGATGTACGGATGGTTGGTTGTGTGGGTGTGTGTGTGTGTGTACTGGTGTGTTGGTGTGTGTGTGTGGTAAGGTGTGAGGTGTAGTGGTGTAGTGTCGGTGTGTGTGTGTGTGGTGGTGTGTGGATGGTAGGCTGTGTCGGTGTGTGTGTGTGTGGTGGTGTGTGGATGGTTGGCTGTGTGAGTGTGTGTGTGTGTGGTAAGGTGTAAGGTCCTCACCACTCACTGACGCCTCGCCCGGGCCAAAAAAAAAATTACATATGTGTATTCCTCACATGATATCTTTGTAGCCAGTAGTCCTAGACAGCTGGGAATAGTCTCATTGGAAAGAGGAAGAGTTTTTGCTTAGAATGAAACTAAGTATAAGTTTCTAGGCATTGTAGTTTAGAGAGAAAGAGTGGATATATATGTGACCGACAGAGAGAGAGAGAAATGTGTGTGTACGCGTATGTAAGAGAGAAAGATGAAAGTTACATATGTGTATTCCTCACATGATATCTTCGTAGTCAGTAGTCCTAGACAGCTGGGAATAGTCTCATTGGAAAGAGGAAGAGTTTCTGCTTAGAATGAAACTAAGTATAAGTTTCTAGGCATTGTAGTTTACACGTAGGCAGTGAGTGAAGTAAAGAGGTTGGTGGGAGGAATGTGTGTGTGTGTGTGTACGGTAGGTTTGTGTGTGTGCGTATGTGTGTACTGTGCGTACGGTAGGTGTGTGTGTGTACGGTGTGTGTGTGTGTGTGTGTGTGTGTTAATATTATAGCTCTATATGAGTCTTACAGGTGTTATATAGTTTGTATAACCTTATAATAAGGGATGGATAGAGGATGGGAAGGGATGGATAGAGGATGGGAAGGGATGGATAGAGGATGGGAAGGGATGGATAGAGGATGGGAAGGGATGGATAGAGGATGGGAAGGGATGGATAGAGGATGGGAAGGGATGGATAGAGGATGGGAAGGGATGGATAGAGGATGGGAAGGGATGGATAGAGGATGGGAAGGGATGGATAGAGGATGGGAAGGGATGGATAGAGGATGGGAAGAGTTGAAGAAGAATGGGAAAACTTGATAAATTAAAGGATTAACTTAAATGTTTTTATTATGAAATACGACACACACACACACACACACTTTCTCTTTCTCTTTCTCTCCCTCACACACACACACATAAACACACACACATACACACACACACTCTTTCTCTCTCTCTCCCTCACACACACACACATACACACACACACACACACACAGAGAGAGAGAGAGAGAGAGAGAGAGAGAGTTTTAGTATGTGGCTGGAGAGTGGAGACACACACACACACGCACACAGAGGTGGCGGCGGCGGGGGCGTCTGCGGCGGGGGCGGCGGCAGCGGCGGCGGCGATGGCGACGATAATAATTAATAGAAAATATATATGTAAAAAAAAAAAAAATAGTAATATTAAAAAAAAAAAAAAAAATATTAATTAAAAAAAAAAGTTAATTAGCGGCGGCGGCGGCAGGGGAGGCGGTAGCGGGGGCGGCGGCGGCGGCGGCGGCGGCGGCAGAGGCGGCGGTGGCGGCGGCTGCGACTACGACGACGATGACAATAATAATTAATAAAAAAAAAAAAAAAAAAAAAAAAAAATATTTAAAAAAAAAAAAAAAAAAAATATTAATAAAACAAAAAAAATAGTTTATTAGTGGCGGCGGCGTGGCGGCGGCGGCGGCGGCGGCGGGGGCGGCGACTACGACTACGATGACAATAATAATTAATACAATAAAAATATATTAAAAAAAAAAAAAATAATAATTATTAAAAAAAATAAAAAAATAAAAATTATTAATTAAAAAAAAATTAGTTAATTATCGGCGGCGGCGGGGGCGGGGGGCGGCAGCGGCGACGACGATAATAATTAATAAACAAAACAAAATATATTAAAAAAAAAATAAGAAAAATAATTATTAAAATAAAAATAAAAAATACAAATTATTAATAAAAAAAAAATAGTTAATTAGTGGTGGCGGCGGCGGCGGGGGTGGTGGAGACAGCGGCGGCGGCGGGGGTGGCGGAGACCGCGGTGGCGGCGGCGGGGGCGACGACGATAATAATTAATAAATAAAAAAAAAAAAAATAAATAAAACATAAAAATTATTAATAAAAAAAAAAATAGTTTATTAGCGGCGGCGACAGGGGCGATGGCGGCGGCGATGGCGGGGACGGCGGGGACGACGACGACGATAATAATTAATAGAAAAATATGAATAAAAAAAAATAAAAAAAAATATTAAAAAAAAATAAAAAAAATATTAATTAAAAAAAAGCGGAGGAGGCGGCGGTAGCGGGGGCGGCGGCGGCGGCGGGTTCGGCGGCGACGGCGGGTGCGGCGGCGGGTGCGGCGGAAGAGGCGGCGGCGGCGGCGGAGTTGGCAGCGGCGACTACGACGACGACAATAATTAATACAAAAAAAAAAAAAAAAAAAAAAAAAATATTAATTAATATTTTTTTAGTTAATTAGCGGCGGTGGCGGGGGCGGCGGCAGCGGGGGCGGCGGCGGCGGGGGCGGCAGCGGCGACGACGATAATAATTAATAAACAAAAAATATATATAAAAAAAAAATAAAAAAAAATATTATTAAAAAAAATTAAAAAAAATATTAATTAAAAAAAAAGCGGAGGAGGCGGCGGTAGCGGGGGCGGCGGCGGCGGCGGCGGCGGCGGCGGCGGCGGCGGCGGCGGGGGCGGCGGCGGCGGCGGGGGCGGCGGCAGCGGGGGCGGCGGCGGCAGCGGCGACGACGATAATAATTAATAAACAAAATATATATATAAAAAAATAATAAGAAAAATAATTATTAAAAAAAAATATAAAATAAAAATTATTAATATTTTTTTTTTAGTTAATTAGCGGTAGCGGCAGCAGCGGCGGCGGCGGCGGTGATAGCGGCGGCGGCGGCGGTGGCAGCGGCGACGACGACAATAATTAATAAACAAAAAATAAATATTAAAAAAAAAAAAAAAAAAAATATATATATATTAAAAAAAAAAAAAATATTAATAAAACAAAAAAAAATAGTTTATTAGCGGCGGCGGCGGCGGCGGCGGTGGCAGCGGCTGCGGCGGCGGCGGCGGCGGAGGCGGTAGCAGTGGCGGCGGCGGCGGAGGCGACTACGACGACGACGACGACGATAATAATTAAAACAAAAAAAAATATATTAAAAAAAAAAATAATAATTATTTAAAAAAATATATGTATATATTTATTTAAAAAATATATAATTAATTAGCGGCGGCTGCGGCGGAGGTGGCGGCGGTGGCGGCGGTGGCGGCGGCGGCTTTGGGGGTGGCGGCGGCGGGGGTGGTGGCGGCGGGGGTGGCGGCGGCGGCGACGACGATAATAATTAGTAAAAAAAAAAAAAAAAAAAAAAAAAAATAAGAAAATAATTATTAAAAAAAAACAAAAAATAAAAATTACTAATTAAAAAATAAAAAAAGTTAATTAGCGGCGGCGGCGGCGGGGGCGGGGGGCGGCAGCGGCGACGACGATAATACTTAATAATCAAAACAAAATATATTAAAAAAAAATAAGAAAAATAATTATTAAACTAAAAATAAAAAATACAAATTATTAATAAAAAAAAAATAGTTAATTAGTGGTGGCGGCGGCGGCGGGGGTGGTGGAGACAGCGGCGGCGGCGGGGGTGGCGGAGACCGCGGTGGCGGGGGCGGGGGCGACGACGATAATAATTAATAAAAAAAAAAAAAAAATATATAAAAAAAAAATAATAATAATTATTTTAAAAAATAAAAAATAAAAATTAATAAAACAAAAAAAAAAGTTTATTAGTGGCGGCGGCGGCGGCGGCGATGGCAGGGGTGGCGGCGGCGGGGGCGGCGACGGCAGGGGTGGCGGCGGCAGGGGCGGCGACGGCGGCGGCGACTACGACGACGGCGATAATAATTAATAAACAAAAAAAATATTAAAAATAAAACATAAAAATTATTAATAAAAAAAAATAGTTTATTAGCGGCGGCGGCGGCGACAGGGGCGGCGATGGCGGGGACGGCGGGGACGGCGGGGACGACGACGACGATAATAATTAATAGAAAAATATGAATAAAAATAAAATAAAAAAAATATTAATTAAAAAAAAAGCGGAGGAGGCTGCGGTAGCGGGTGCGGCGGCGGCGGCGGCGGCGGCGGGTGCGGCGGAAGAGGCGGCGGCGGCGGCGGAGTTGGCAGCGGCGACT
This sequence comes from Petrolisthes manimaculis, assembly GCA_034508575.1. Classification (NCBI taxonomy): domain Eukaryota; kingdom Metazoa; phylum Arthropoda; class Malacostraca; order Decapoda; family Porcellanidae; genus Petrolisthes; species Petrolisthes manimaculis. The sequence continues at coordinate 15,951 of JAWZYT010004062.1, forward strand.
ACGACGACGACAATGATTAATACAAAAAAAAAAAAATATTAATTAATATTTCTTTAGTTAATTAGCGGTAGCGGCAGCAGCGGCGGCGGCGGCGGTGACAGCGGCGGCGGCGGCGGTGGCAGCGGCGACGACGACAATAATTAATAAACAAAAAATAAATATTAAAAAAAAAAAAAAAAAAAAAAAATATATTAAAAAAAAAAAAAAAATATTAATAAAACAAAAAAAATAGTTTATTAGCGGCGGTGGCGGCGGCGGCGGAGGCGGTAGCAGTGGCGGCGGCGGCGGAGGCGACTACGACGACGACGACGACGATAATAATTAAAACAAAAAAAAATATATTAAAAAAAAATAATAATAATTATTTAAAAAAATATATATATATATTTATTTAAAAAATATATAATTAACCCCTGAAGACCGGTTGACGTCGTAAGCCGTCTTACGTAACTAACCGGGCAACTGCGCCTACCGTTATAGAGATCTAGCGCTATTTTGAGCCAAGCGCGGCTATTCTGGGCGGGTTTGGGCGATTTTGCAGTGTAGCCAACTACCATACAATAGCAGAAAAGGGTTCAGTCAGTCTGATTCCCCAGTAGGCTACCCACCACGATGACGGGAAGACGCACTGCTAATTCTCCCGTGTCCGATTCGGTGCGCGCTACACCCTCGCGTCGACGCGCTCCACTCGCTACCTCCACACCATCGTTGCCTCCACGTACTCGACGCCTTCCACAACGCCTTACTGATTCTGCAATAGGGCGAGAACTCGAATTGTCCATCTCTATGGTGAACAGTGATAGTGATGATAGTGATGTCTATTTTGAAATAGATGATTCTGACCCTGAATTTCGTATCAATAACGAAGCGAGGGTAACTTACACCACCGAGGAGGATGATATTTTTCCACCTGCTCAACCTCACTCCCAAGTAAGTGAACCACCTTCAAGTGTTAGGATACTTGCAACCTCTGCTGTGCCAGTCGAAATCCCGTCGACGAGTAGGGGGAGTTTAGGTGATTTATCACCTATTGCAGGACCGAGTGGAGCTTGTGGTTCCTCCACTCGCTCCGTAGCAACCTCTAAGAGGAAGAGGAGGTTACATTTTACCTCTTCTTCATCGTCGGGTGAAGATATACCTCCAACAACTCGATCAAGGTGTAGGAGAGTTGGAGGTAGAGTAAGAGGAGTGAGAGGAGGCAGGAGAGGACGTCTTATCTCGGACGAGATAAGGGAGCCATCTTCTGACCCAGACAACCCTTCTCCTGTTGACTCAGCGGACCTCACTCTCTCCCCCTTATCTTCACCACGACCACGGCATCCATCCTCACAACCACGACCACAACAACAACAACAACAACCACCACGACGACGAGTAGCAGATGTGGGTCCGTTTGTGTGGACTGATGGCAGGGATTTTCAGCCTGATATTCCTGCTTTTGATGCACGGGAATCAGGAATTCAACCAGAATTTCCCTGTACAGCTGCGTCAAAGATGATGGATTACTTCGTCGCCTTTTTTGACGTAGCTGTAGTGTCGTGGATCGTTCGGGAGACGAACGTTTACAATCAAGTTATCAATAACTGGCACCACACAACGCACCGGGAACATTCTCATATGGTAGATTGGGAAGATGTAAGCGTTGCAGAAATGTATGTGTGGCTTGCACTAACGATGTTGATGCCGCACAACAAGAAACATCGATTGCGGGATTACTGGACCACGGATGACTTACTATCCACACCTATCTTCGGGAGGTATATGTCACGGGACCGCTACAGGGATATCCTCACCAACCTCCACTTCACCAACAACCTAGGTCCCTCCCCGAGTGATAGGCTGTGGAAAATCCGTACTATATTGTCCATGTTGCTCCAGAATATCCGTGCATTTCTACGACCATTCCAGAAAGTGGTAATCGACGAGTCTCTCATGCTCTTCAGAGGTAGACTGTCCTTCATTCAGTATATCCCGTCTAAGAGGCACAGATTTGGCATAAAGTTTTATGTCATCTGTGACTGTCAGATGGGATATGTTTTAGATTTTGTAATTTATACGGGTTCAGATGTGGATATCGCTGAGAATGATCCTCATGGCTTCTCAGGTGCTGTTGTAAAGCACCTGATGGACCATTTCTATAACCGAAACCACATTCTGTACACGGATAATTATTACACATCTCCATTGTTGAGTCAGTTCCTGAAAGAGCATGGAACGGAATCCTGTGGCACTGTTCGTCCCAACAGGAAGTGGTATCCAGCCTTCCCTGTAACACATCGGGGCGACTTTCTCATCCGAAAATCTGGCCCTCTACTTGCCATGAAGTGGCATGACAAGAGGCCAGTACACATGCTCACCACTGTGCACAAGGGTGAGATGTTGGATTCCGGCAGGGTCGACCGCGACACAGGTAATCCCATCCTCAAACCTGATGTCGTGTTTGATTATAACATCAACATGAGACTCGTCGACAAATCAGACATGATGATCAGTTCCATCGATTGCCTGAGAAAAACCTGCAAGTGGTATAAAAAGGCGTTCTTGCACCTGATCGACATCTGTGTATTGAACGCCTACATACTCTACACCCAGCAGCATCAAGGCACGACCGTCACCCTTCGCCAGTTCGAGAAGACGGTCGTGAAGGAGCTGCTGGTGGAGTATGGAGTCAGAACACCACAGCAGCAGGCACGGCCACCGGCAGGAGGGCAGCTTGACAGACTCCAGTCAAGAGTTTGGGCCGAGCGCCACTTCCTTGACGACCTGCCTACCCTCGCGTCAGGCTTCCGCCGGTGTTATGTCTGTATGCACACGACACGTCGGGCCACCAGAAGAAGAGAGACTAGATACTGGTGTACCGGGTGTCAAGTGGCACTATGCCCCGGGAAATGCTATTCTGAGTATCATACCTTAGATGATATATAGATAGCATGAAGTGTGGGAAATGAAGTGACAGTGACACTTTTTTTTTTTTTTTTTTTTTTTTTTTAGTAAATACGAGTGTATGGTGACAGTGACACAATAGTTTTAGTGAAGTGATAGTGACACGTTAGATATAAGGAACAAGTGCAGTGATAGTGACACGTTAGATATAAGGAACTAGTGCAGTGATAGTGACACAATAAGAAAATACGGAAGTGAATATGTGATAGTGACACGAATTTATTCATTCAAGTGTACATTTTATTATTAGTTAGTGCGGTGATATAGACACAGGACGAGTGTATTTTTACTCGTTATTACTCCCACACTTCATCCCGGGGCACTAAAACCACTCTGGAATGGTCAGCAAGCCACACAGTAGAGGTTGCAAGTAGGTATAACACAGCGCGGTAGGCTCGTAGGGGCGTGGTGAGGAGGAGTGTGCAGCCACCCGCGCTGCACCTAGCCACGCGCACGGCACCTAGCCACGCGCGCGGCACCCTAGCCACCGCCACCCCCACCCGTCAGAAAACTTCACGCTTACCGCGCAAAACATGGTCCACTTCAACTCGCCCTATCTCCACAACTACTCATCGTACAGCCCTCCCGATGGTACCATTGGAAAGAGGAAGAGTTGAAGGTACGTAAGAACCTATTTTGAAGTTAGTACACTATATAGGTTCCGAGTGTGAGCGTTGTGAATAAAGGGTAAATCGAGTAATTTTGACGCGAGCGGGTGGGTAGAAACGTCGAGTAAGCTTACCCCGTACCGGACTCCAGGGGTTAAGGCAAAATTTGCCTGGAATAACTATTTTTAAATGCATTTGTCATTCGCTACATCTTTGTGCATCAGAGGCTGCTAAAACACTTCCAAGACATTGCGAAGTTCTAATAAGAAATATTTACACACATTTTGCACACAGCGCCAAGCGAAAACATGAATTTCAAAGGTTTCAGTCATTATTGGAAATAAAGCCACATAAAATTCTCCATCCTTGCCAAACTCGCTGGCTGTCTTTCCATCACGCTGTAAATAGAATTTTAGAACAATGGATTGCATTGAAGGAATATTTTTCAAACATTGAAGTGCAAGAAAAACTAAGAACAGTAACCCTCATTTTAAAAGATCTAAATGACCCTTCTGTTTTTATATATGAATTTTTTACAATTTATTTTGCCAACTTTAAGTAATTTAAACGTATTGTTTCAAAAGGACACTCCAACCATTTATCATGTGCATTCTCAATTAAGCATACTTTATAAAACTACATTGCAATATTTTTGTCGCAAAGATTTAATTGATAGAGCTAATATATCGACATTTGACACAGCCCAGGAAAGTAATCATGTTCCTTTAAGTAATGTATATTTACTTTGATATGTGCATGGATTACTGCAAAAAGAGGAGTATAGTAGAAATAATGATAAGGTACACGATGTGAAGGGAAGGTGCAGAATGTACATGATAAAACTGTGTGAGGAAATAAAAAAAAGATTCGACATTAATGATCCAATCTTGCAAATGACTTCATACTTTCTTCCAGAAAAATTCATTGACCCAAGATCGCGAGATACGATGCCTTCATTGTTCCCCTTAGTAGAATGTTTACCGAGAATGTATGTGGGTGACATTCAAAAACTTGACAATGAATGGTGAACTTTGGATAGCATTCCATTGCCCACCGATTTGAATACAAAATCGTGTGATCCCGTTTCATTTTACAATAAACTTGCAAATGTGACAAAATGTAATGATTATGTTTTCAGGAATTTGGCAATATTTTCATTAAACATTTTAGCACTGCCTGTCACAAATACTGACGCAGAACGTCTATTTTCTAAATTACATTTAATCAAAACAGATATCAGAAACAAGCTAAATTTAGATTCTGTTAAATTTCAGAAGCAGTCAGACAGCATGGGGGGTGTTTTAAGTTTAAGCCATCTCAGGCAATGACGGATTGTCTTTAAGGGGGTGCGGGAATAGGGATCATGTTTATGCAATTAGTTGTTATATATGTTCATTGATTTTTGTTAAGTTTACAAATATGATTGATATATTTTGGAATTAAAACACTCTTATATACACTTATAATTCATTTTCCCTTTATAAACAATTGAGCTCTGAATAAAATGTTCTTTGAGACACAACAATACAACGAAAGAAATATAATCATCAGTAATGTGATACAAGTGTAAACTTTAACTAATTTCACCCTCAATATACGTTTTCTTCTACACGAATGATTTAATCAGCAGAATATTGACACATTACAACTCGCTGTGTTCAGTTGCCAATTAAGAACCTATATGTGAAAAATGTAGCCCTGATGATGGCAACACTCTAGTATTCCACACTGTTGTGTAGAAAACGCGGCACCACTGCCTACTCATACCGTTGCCAGTGCGATCGATAGAAGGAGAGCGAGTACACATGCATGATTTCAAACCTGTTGCTTCTGTTATTGTTTTTATTTGAGTGGTTTTCTACCCCATAAAGTGACAATGCCTCGTGTTAGTGCGAAAAGAAAGGCACTCGGTGAAATAAATCGTGTGAAAGGGCTGGCAAGGCAAAGAATAAGACGTGAGAAACAGAGAGAAGGGGTGGAAGAGTCACTCCCTTGTCCCCAGGGTGTCACTGCAGCTGCACCTTCCTTCCCTCCACCAAACACTCTCCACGTGTCTGCAGCAAGTATCAGACATAGTTTACTGCCTAGTGAACTGCGAGATACAAAGGATGTGAACAATACTAGGGCATTAGTTACCCTCTCGTGCAATGATTGTACACCATTCAGAGCCTAACAAATGTAAGGGTGGCAAGTTTACTGAGGGCAACATTACGTATGTATATCATGCTCTGACTGAAGGGTATGGGAGAGCAGGACAGTCGCGGCTCTCTAGTGCTATGGGTGCCAAGGAAATGTCCACTACTACTTTTTTAGAGAGAGCAAAATTTATATATTTATAAATGAACAGTTTCTATGATAAACAACAACTTGTGGTGAAGAGCTGTGTTGAAAAGCTATACGAAAAGGAAGGAAAAACAAAAGTCAATGATGGAAAATTGTGTGCAGACGTAAGTTTCGATGGCACTTTGATGACGAAAGGGCATAAATCACATATTGGTGCGACTTTCGTAATGGATATTAGCTCAGGAATGACGCTTGACTTTGAAATATTGTGCAATTTTTGTTGGCCATGTGTTGTTGCACAGAAAAAGAAAGATAAGAAAAGCTTCGAGGAGTGGAGGAGAACTGAACATGCAAGGAAGTGTCAGAAGAACTTTGATGGTACGTCGGGTGGTATGGAGGCAGAAGGAGCTGTAAGGTTATGGGGAAGGAGCCTAGAAACATTCCTAGGAGATGGAGACTCGAGTTCCTTCAAAGCAGTAAGTAGTATGAATGGAGGAAAAGGACCTTACAATGATGTAACTGTAGTGAAGGAAGAGTGTGTGAACCACGTTCAGAAAAGAATGGGCACACGTCTAAGAAAGCTAAAGGAAGACAAAACCACAAAAACCGGGAAAGTTATCAAGAGAAGTTTAGTTGGTGGAAAACACCAACTGACAGATAAGCAAATTGATGCCTTCCAACGGTATTATGGGAAGGCAATCAGGGATAGTGTGAGAACAGATTGTACAACCATGAAACTGAAAATCTTGTCAGGATTCTGGCATGCAATATCAAAAGATGGGGATGGAAATCATCACCACATTCACTGTGATTCAGCATGGTGTATCTTCAAGAAAGCCATAGAGGAAGACAAACCACTCCCATCACATAACATCATGAGAAACTATATAAGAATCGAAAAGAAGTATTAGGACAGAATAAGAGACATTTACAGTGACTTATCAAGCCCTGTGCTCCTGCAGAAATGTGTGAAAGGTGAAAGCCAGAACAGAAATGCAGGCTTTCATTCCAAGCATTGGAAACACCAGAGCAAAGCCAAACATGCTGGCATGAACAGAGTGAATTTTGCAACACAACTGACAATAATAGATCACAATTTTGGGTACGTGGCAAATAAATTCTTGCAATATCTCGGTTTCTTTGCCACATCATCTAGTCTTGAAGCCAGGCAAAGAATGGACAACAAGAAAATAACCCCAAGAAAATAACCCCAAGAAAAAAAGAAAAAAAAGAAAAAACCCAAGACAGCACCTGGCCCTGACTACCAACCTGGTGGTTACTAAAGTGTATGTTCCTGGCAACAATGAGGTGGGTAGGCTCCACCGATACCCTCTGAATATGTTATTTTTATATTACAAATATATAATATTGTTATCAAGTATTATATAGATTTGATATATTAATAACAGGGGACCAGGAGCCTTGCTTTAGAAGAGGTCTACTTGACCTTGGAGAACTCTCCCACACTGGGGCTACACAGGTGACATAAACATGACATGTAATGACCTGAACCTCCACTACAGACGTTCCATGAAATGCTGAAGGGATATGTAAGTAAGAAATGTAATTTGTTATTAATTGCCACCATTTTTATGGGGTAGAAAACTTTATAACATAAAAGTGCATTTATCTCAAAAGTTATTTTCTCGCATCCAGGTGAGAATATCTCACTGTGTAATTATGTAATTTAAATATTTTTTTTCTCAAAATGTTCATACAGCTAATGTCAGCTCAATCATACCTTACCTCCATCAAATACATATATGCTATAATTTTAAAAGTCGATTTTATTAAATTTTTATTTCTATTTTTTGTCGTGGCATAAATCACTTCTCTCATTTGCTTAGTTTACAAAAAAACATTGTAGGTGTTTCAGGATGTCTCTTATCAGTGTACCAAAGGAAATTGATAATCTATTCATAGTTTTACCGCCATTACATAATTTCGAAAACTCTCAAATTGACAGGTAATTACCGTTTTACACAAAATCTACAAGAGACACGTTGATGAAATTTATATGACAGATGCATCAACTATCTCTGCAAATAGGGTAAAAACATTATTGATCTAGATATAAAATGAAGGTTGGAAGGACTAGAAATGTCAACTCATAATTTACGCACACCAACCTGACTGACTGACTCACTCACTCTCTTCCTCCCATCCATTTTCTTTTACCGACATTGAATCATTTATCCGAGGGGTTCACCCTCAATAAAAAGGGTTCATTTTCAAAATTTCAATATAACCATATGAATATGAAAATCAAGATAAAACATAATTAATATTTTTGAGACCTTTACATATGGATATTTTATTATTTCACTTGAATCATTAAGAGCCGGAGCTTTTGAAGGGTTTTCCTTCATGTTCTTGTTCCTTTGACTATCGCAGTAGTAGACTCTTGTTTGTAAACAAAGCCTTGTTTACTCCTTTTTGGTAAATCTTTAACAGAGCTCCACCTGTAGTTAAGTCAAAGTAAATACCATGCTTAAATACATATTAGTTACTATTCTTTAAGTGGAACCATCATGTTGCCAAGAACAGCTACAATTACAATAATATAATCCATGATTGGCCACAGAGTAGCGTCCACCGAATGAGAACAAATTTTGAAAGTCTTCATCCTCTGAATTGCCCTTTCAACATGAATACGTAGGGCTGCTATTTTCCGTGTTGTAGTTATTTCATTTTGATTTAGTGTCCTCCTTGTTCCATTCTCCATCTTTCTTGTAAAAGGTGTCATATATAATTTTGCACCTCGCTGAAGGAGGAAGTCACCAATATTAAACCCTCTATCTGCCATAATAGCATCTCCTGGCTCTACCTTTTCAAGAAACTCCATTTCTGTTATGTATCTGTCAGAAACATTTCCTGCATAAACTCTTGATACAAATGTTATATGTCCCAAAGGTGTTACTACTACAAGGAACTTCAATGTACGTATTACGATGCTTGTATGATGAGTAAGTAGCAGCTTGTATAGAAGGATTAGTTGCTTTTACTGTAAAGACCTCAGTACAGTCTAAGATTATTCTAGTGTTTGCAAATTCAGAAGGATAATCTACTGGAAGACACTCACATACTGTTGCAGCACTAGGCCATAATTATAAGGCACCCATTCAATATATCGTAGATTATACGTACCCATATGGAGACAGTATTACTCTCAATAGTTCTACTCACTTCAAAAAAATGGCCTAACATTTGGTAGTCAAAGCCTACTCTTATAAACACAAGAGTCATTAAGTATTTTTCGAAGTGAGACAGTTTCCTAAGTCTGTTTGACCGAGATCTCTTTTCTGACGTAGTTTCCTCGGCAACATGAAACACATAATCTAAATGTCCTCTGTCAACCATTCCTGTATACTTCTTAATAGTTTTGCTACTCTCTAATATTTTTGTTGTGAAGGCTGTCCGCAGAGGTCCCTCACCACTCGGCTTCACCTGAAAAAAGTAATTATCATTATACCTAAGCTGCAGCATGAAAGTAAATATATTGCAAAGATACAGATGCCACCAACTTGTGGAATACATGATGGGTTGCACATACAATGACACTATACGTGAAACAACTAAATATGCAAAAAAACTGGGTAAACATTAAGGCCTGGGGCCGATAAGTGAGAATGAATGGTGGTGTGTCCTCATTTTAGTCCTGGTAGTTCCCCCTTTTTCAGAGGATGTACATATTGTATAGATAAAAGCACTAACCTTTTCAGTCTTATCATGCTTCACCTGGTCAATCTGCACCCCTGAATCTCCTACTCGTATTCCTACTTCTGCTTCTCTGTCTGGAAGTGCACTCGCATAAGTGTGGTCTGCAGTAGCCAGCATTGTCTTCTCTTGAACTGAAAATTTTAAAAAGATATTTCACTTTTTTATACAAAATGCCTTCTCCCACAAGTGGTCTATCTACCAAAATGAAAGTGATTGAGAAAGAAGATAACTATAACATTGAATTTTGTCATAGAAAAGGAAAACATTAAAGACATAACTTTATTTCACTGTTTTACCAGTTCTGTAAGACATGAAAAATAACCATTCAAACCATAAACAGATTTGGTCAATAAATTCCTTCTCTGTGGCTTATTATGACCAAATATTGAGATAATTACCTGCATGTGTAGATGCCGACACATTCTGATTGCTGGATACTTCAAACACACACCAGTCCTGAATGTCATCAAGCAACATCTCTTCCTCACTTATTGTAGGTTGACTAACGTTAGATGTGGGTGCTGTGCTTGAAGGGATGCTTGTACATGGTTCATCAACTTCCACATTAGGTACTTTGACTTGACACTGAAGGCTATTTTTCTCTCTTGTTATCACTTCCATGACGTTTTTAGCTCTGGCCTCAGCCGAGAGCTCAAGGTCTTATCTCCCCATCCATTATAATGAAAAAGAACTGGGTCGAAATTTTCTCCCTTCGGTTTCCCTTTGTCCCATCCTATGAAATGCAAGGAGCAAATAGCATTGTTTTTCATGGCCTTCCAACCTGCTCCCCTCCTGCACCTTGCTTCACACAGCTTTCTTCTCTTAGGGGAATTCATAGCAGCTGGAAACCTTGCCCAACCTTTGAGGTAGCGATGTCTCATATTCTTTTTCTGTCTTGAGTCTGATTTGCAGTCGGCCACGGCACATGCGTAATTTGTCATGGTTAAATAACTATAACCAAGACGAAGGTGGAGCTACAAGCAGAATCTGCTACGACAGTGTTGTTAGTTGCTACAGGATATTGTAGCCACTTGGTGGCGGGAAACCTCCTAAAGTCTAGGCAAACGAACAAAAGTAGCCCAACCAGTGGCCAGAGAAAGAACAAATTCTTAGTATATACGTCATTATATTGTAATTCATTCTTAAAAATTCATATTTTGTGAAGATTAATGTACGATTTGGATTATTCAAAGGTCGTACATGAACAATTTACGCGTCAGCAGTCATTCGCAAAGTAGCCCAATGTGGCCCGAAAACCATAAGAATGGCAACAGAGGCGCAGAACATCCAGTTTGTTTATGTTTGCTCATACCCCAGCCACCCCAGAAACCAGAGAGTACGGGCTTATGATAATTCTACTTTGTGATAAGGCTTGTGCTTAGTCTTTTTCATTTAACGGCTGATACACAGACTAATTTGACTTTAAAATATTATTTATGACTTTACAATAGTATCCTTTTGCATAAACATGTAGCATTATAAGGTTGTAGTCAATTATGATCGACATTCATCCTAATAATAAAGTACGCATTTCTTGCTTTAATAAAGTTTGTAGATATATAGTTATATAGAGGAGATAAACGTATATGAACATTCAATGGTAAATTTCAAGTAATCTAAAGATTATTTTCTTTGTATATAACTAAATATCTTTCCATATTATGACTATAATACCTTTTTCCTGTGAATGTGCTCGTAGCCTCCTTAAACGAATTTACCCATTATATACATATATACCAAAGATGACGACCATTGAGAACATTCATATAAGAATTGATATTATATTACATATTTAATTATATGTACCACAAGTATATCTTCACCCTGAGACATATACGGTCATTATCAAAGAACAGTATAAAAAACAAATACAAACGTATTTATGAGCTTTTAAATAACATTGTAGAAACATAATATGAATGAGAAATATGTGGTTATATTAATAATAAAGAAGGTGGCCCCGTTAACTGCTAATTTCATGATAAAAAAATAACAAATTTGGAAGTATGTGGTAATATTTTCTCCCTCCCCTTGCACCTCCTATTGGCAAGAGCTGTCACAAGTTCGGAAATTTCTGCCGAACTTCAGACACTTGAAAATTGAAAAAAAGAAGAAGCCAATTTAGCATGGTTAATTTTGTTTGTTATATGTATTGGGTAGGTACTGTAGGCTACCTGGCTGGCTGGCTAACACATGACACTAATACCAATAACATTGTACCATTATTAACACAATTATTCACAAACACACCTAAAAAATGTCCAAAGTTTGGGTGTTTTATGGTACGGTATATGTAATAATAATACTAATACTAATAATAATATTAATAATAATAATAATTTTCATATTAATAATAATAATAATAATAATAATAATAATAATAATTTTCATATTAATAATAATAATAATAATAATAATAAAAATTGCACCATTATTGACACATGTAATTTTTTTCCTAAATTCAGGTGTTTTATATATGTTATAATAATAATAATAATAATAATAATAATAATAATAATAATAACTTTGATCTAGGTCTTACTTACCTTGTGAAACTTCCAATAGTCTGCTCAGGTTAGGTCCTGGTAGTCTGCTCAGGTTAGGTCCTGGTAGTCTGCAATGGTTAAGATTAGGTTAGATTAGATTAGGTTAGGTTAGGTTAGGTTGGGTTATGTTAGGATAGGCTAGGTTAGGTGATTTATGTATGGATAAAACATTAAATTTGCACAATAAAATGGATGTTAAAAATGAACTCATCACTTAAATGAAAAAAGTCTTAGAATGGTGTAAATAAATGGGTAATAAAGGTAGAAACACCATACACAATAACTATAATTCTTTCAATATTTGCCGATAATAATAATCATAAAAGTAGTTGAAGTAGTAATAATAATAGTAGTTATAATAATAATAAAAATGGTAGTAATAATAATAATGTGAAATGTAATACATTGAGGTGGTTTGGACATGTAGAGAGATTGCAAGGTGAGGAGTTTGTAAATAAGGTGTATGGAAGTGAAGTTGTGGGCTGTGGTGTGAGAGGCAGACTACCAGTTAGATGGCAGAACAGAGTGGAAGAGTATGTAAAGGAGAGTAACATGAGAGGGAGTAGGGAGTAAGGAGAGAGTGTTGGAACAGAGTGGAAGAGTATGTAAAGGAGAGTAATGTGAGGGACAGAGTACGGAGTAAGGAGGGAGTATGTAAAGGAGAGTAATGTGAGAGGGAGGGGAGGGCTGGACCAAGTAAGGAGGGAGTGTTGGAACAGGGAAGACTGGAGACTTTTCTGCCGTGGCCACCCCCTTGGGGGAAGTTCCCGGAGGGAGCGAGGCATCAGAGCTATAGATAGATAGATAGATAGATCATAATGTATTATTACAGAATAACTGGGTTTTCAGCTAGGCTTGAGCAGTATCACCACATTAGGCTAAGTCCTGGAAATTTGCCCAGGTCATTTTATGATAGTTTACACTGGTTATACCCGGTAGTTTGCCCAGGTTAGGTCCCGGTAGTTTGCCCAGGTTAGGTCCCGGTAGTTTGCCCAGGTTAGGTCCCGGTAGTTTGCCCAGGTTAGGTCCCGGTAGTTTGCCCAGGTTAGGTCCCGGTAGTTTGCCCAGGTTAGGTCCGGTAGTTTGCCCAGGTTAGGTCCCGGTAGTTTGCCCAGGTTAGGTCCCGGTAGTTTGCCCAGGTTAGGTCCCGGTAGTTTGCCCAGGTTAGGTCCCGGTAGTTTGCCCAGGTTAGGTCCGGTAGTTTGCCCAGGTTAGGTCCCGGTAGTCTGCTGTGGTCTAGGTTAGGTTAGGTCAGGTCATGTAAGACTAGTTTCAAAATCATGTTAGTAAACGGGGCATATCTCGAAAACGAGGCATTTCCGAGAGAAACACCATAGATGAAAAGTGTCTTAGAATGTTCCAAAATAGTGGGTAATGATACTAATATATACAATATAGTGAACCCAGGTTTTCTGTAAATTTTCCCATAATAATTCTTTTACATAAATACCTTGGTGTAGTCATTGTAATCCTCCTTCTGTAAATCCCTTGATGTAAATCTTCGTATGTAAATCCTTCTTCTGTAATCCCACTTCTGAAATAAATAAATTTAATGTTAATTAATATATTTCTTGTTAATTAAATCCTTTATCAAGAAAAATCCCCTTATATCTCCAATTTGTCCTTATTTATATACCCTTAAAATAACAGTGAACCCTTAAAAATAATAAAACAAAATCATTCTAATATTTATGGTAATATTTTAGCACAGCCATTATTATCCACCCTTATTTAAACCCTTCAAAATTCCCTTATTTCACCAACTTACCCTTATTTATGTCCCTTCACCATTAACTGTATACCCTTAACTAACCCTTAATATAATCTTGAGCCCTTAAAATATCCTTAAATGCCCTTAAAATGCAAATAAATACTAAAATATTCCCCTGCCAGGCTTTGAGCTTCACAGAGGTAAACAAACTGAGGCGTCAGTGTTGCCAGTGATGATCTGAGGCGTCAGTGTTGCCAGTGATGATGATGACTGAGTCACCTTTACAATGGTACTCTCTCACTGTCTTCCTCTAAGGAGAAAACCAAACCAAAACAGTACCAAAGAATACATAATTATATACACATTATACTTTCACTCTCTCTATCTTATACAACCTGCACGTCCCTATATACTCACATATATACACATTATACTTTCACTCTCTCTATCTTATACAACCTGCACGTCCCTATATACTCACATATATACACATTATACTTTCACTCTCTCTATCTTATACAACCTGCACGTCCCTATATACTCACATATATACACATTATACTTTTACTCTCTCTATCTTATACAACCTGCACGTCCCTATATACTCACATATATACACATTATACTTTTACTCTCTCTATCTTATACAACCTGCACGTCCCTATATACTCATTTTCTCTTCAACCATACATACCCTTTATAGAACTTCTTTCATACTCTCTATTATCACTGGATTGTACAGCTCTCGTTCACTCAGACCTAGCAGCACTTTGGCTGTCACTGTCACTTCCACCATCTCCCTCCATTTTCTCTCTCCTATATAGTTCACTTATTACCACATTCAGCATGGTAGCTCTCTCTCGTTCATACTTATCACATACCATCAACACATGTTCTACTGTCTCATCTTCCCTACACACCATACTGCCTTCATTACTGTCTCATCTTCCCTACACACCATACTGCCTTCATTACTGTCTCATCTTCCCTACACACCATACTGCCTTCATACTGTCTCATCTTCCCTACACACCATACTGCCTTCATACTGTCTCATCTTCCCTACACACCATACTGCCTTCATACTGTCTCATCTTCCCTACACAACGTACTGCCTTCATTACTGTCTCATCTTCCCTACACACCATACTGCCTTCATACTGTCTCATCTTCCCTACACAACGTACTGCCTTCATTACTGTCTCATCTTCCCTACACACCATACTGCCTTCATACTGTCTCATCTTCCCTACACACCATACTGCCTTCATACTGCCTTCATTACTCCATCTATATATTCTATCATTCACCTCCAGTGACTTTGTTCTTGCCTTAAACAATAGTTCACTTCCCCAGCAGCTACCATCATAGAACACTTCACTCCATGGTATGTCCTTAGAGGAGTACCAATCTAGTGTGCTCTTCTCACTCATGCCTCTCATCCATTCCTCTCTGCCTATTTCTTGTATCCGTCTCTTAATCTCATTCATCCATTTCTCCTCACTCCATCTCCCCCTTTCATCTAACACTGGGTACTGTATTCCACACTTTTCCATTCTCTTATCACACATCCTTCTTCACTTGGTATACCGTCATGTCCATTTATACACTCTTGGAGCCCATCTGTCTTCATTCATTCCCTCTAGTCTAACCTTATATTTCAACACTCCTTTGTCTATCCTCTCCTCAAACGTACTCCATCCAGCATCACCTCTTATTGCTTCCACACCTACTGTACATACTTGTTTGTACCTAAAGCTGTTGTTCCTATCCTATTCTGTACTACCTCCAGTCTATTCAAGTCATTCATTATCCATGTCATAGTCCCCAGTCCATACATTAGTCCAGGTACAGCCATACCTTTCCATACACCATACACTACTTCATACTTATTAGCTCTACACCTTGACACACTTCCTACCTTTCCATACACCTTGACACTCTTCCTACCTTTCCATACACCTTGACACACTTCCTACCTTTCCATACACCTTGCCACACTTCCTACCTTTCCATACACCTTACCACACTTCCTACCTTTCCATACACCTTACCACACTTCCTACCTTTCCATACACCTTACCACACTTCCTACCTTTCCATACACCTTACCACACTTCCTACCTTTCCATACACCTTGACACACTTCCTACCTTTCCATACACCTTGACACTCTTCCTACCTTTCCATACACCTTGACACACTTCCTAGTCTTCCTATTACACCCTTTCTCATCCACAATTATTCCTAAGTATCTATATATTGTGTCCTTTCAATCCCATTACCACCCAGTCTCCACGTACTACCTATATCCCGGTCATCCCCATCTTATCACTCCCAAACTTGACATTATAATCATTCCCATACTCTGTAATCACATCAAGTATTCTCTACAGAACCTCACCTAGCTGTCTCTCTCACCTGTCTCTCTCACCTGTCTCTCTCACCTGTCTCTCTCACCCGTCTCTCTCACCTGTCTCTCTCACCTGTCTCTCTCATAATCACCACATCATCTGCATATAACAAAATATTCACTACATACTCCCCTATTACCTACATTTTTCCTCAGTCTTCTACATTTCCTATTACTCTCTTTCCTCTTCTTCCTCACATTCTCATTATCTTTATTCCACCAGCTCTTCATCAAACTTCTTTTATTTCTATTCCTCACCCTTCCTATCCTTTTCTCACCCACCTCTGTCACTTTCCTAACCAGGGAATCATTCAGTTCATCCACTCTTCCATCCAAAGTCCATTCCATACTCCTCAAATCACACTTATACAAATCCCATCTTGCTTCTCGTATTCTCCATTTCTGCCCTCCTTTTACTACATTCTTGGCTGCCTTTCTCACACATTCATATTCTAATACTATCATGTTATGGTTAGTCATCAAATCTATCCTTCTCTCTTCATCCATCCACATATACTGTACTCTCCTTCTGGCTCTTTCATTCACTAGCACATAATCAATCACAGATTCACTCCCTAACCAGGACCATGTTGCACGTCCCTCATCTATTGTCACATTCAAGTTCTATAGACCATACTCTTCCTTGAAATTTAACAAAAGTTCCCCATTTCCATTCACTTACTCTCCTAAAATTCCTATATGTCCATTCCTATCACCCATGACAATAGTCTCTCTTTGTCTATTTTCCACAATCAACCTACCTAATATCCTGTATTTTCTTTCATTATCTTGTCTTGCTCCTGGACCCTGTATAGTCATATAACACACAATCAACAGGATCTTTTCATACTTCCCTTCCATCTTTACATTAAGATATACAACCATGATGTCCTCACTCATTTCACATTCACCAGTTTTCACTTCCTCTATGTCCACGTCTATGTCATGTCTAACTAATAATCCCACACCTTCACTCTTCTTCTTCCATTTACTCCGTCCCTGTCCAATCATACTGTACTTATCACTGTTCATCTTCACTCTCTCATGTAACTGTGTCTCTGTCACACCTACTATATCCAGATTCCATTCACACAATTCATCACTCATATCTTCCATTTTTCCCACACCTCATCCACGCACATTCACACACCCTATTCGCATTCTCTTCATTCCTCCTT
Organism: Petrolisthes manimaculis; assembly: GCA_034508575.1. Taxonomy (NCBI): domain Eukaryota; kingdom Metazoa; phylum Arthropoda; class Malacostraca; order Decapoda; family Porcellanidae; genus Petrolisthes; species Petrolisthes manimaculis. Next base: position 33,353 of record JAWZYT010004062.1, read on the forward strand.
TCTCACAGTGTCGTCAGTTATCATCTCTAGCTTTCTGTCTGTCTGCTGACTTACTAACTCTCTGTAGCTGCTCTGATGCCCTGATCCACTCTAATACCCTTTTGCCCAGTCTCCTATTTCCCTCCATACCTAGGTGGACCCTGTCTCTCCCCAAATGGTCCACAGTGAGTTATGGCTCCATGTTAATAAAACTGACACCGACGTCATCATCCTTCATCATCTTTATTTTCATTTTATTTATTTCCTTCTGTACCTGTTGTCTATTTACTTGGTTCCTTCTCTGCTCATACCACCTGTCTTCACTTGGCCTCCTCATCACCCATACCACTGCCACTCTCACATTCTTCTAGCTCTTTTTCATTTCCTTTACTCCCTCTACTATCTCATTCACTGTGTCCTGAATCCTGCCCCTCTCCAGTCCGTTACCACCTCCCTGTATAACCATCACTCCCTCATTTATTACCTCTGCCTGTTCCTTGGCTGTTTCCATTATTCTGGCCCGGCACCTTCCCGGTAGGCTTATGTTGCCACTACCCTCTCCCTCTAGGGCCTAGGCCAATGACACTCCTAATATTCTTTGTCATACTGTCCCCTACTATCACCCTAGGGAACATCCTCCTCTCAACACTCTTCTTTCCTCTCCTGTGTTTATATGGTATGAGTGTCTTCCTTCAACACTACTACATCATCATCTCCCTCATCTGTTATGCCCTGTTCTTTATCTCCATGTCATAAAACGTCATCCCTCCCCCCCCGGTGAGATGTTCTTTGCTTTTTAGCTCCGGCCTAAGCCGAGAGCTCTAGGTTTTATCGTAATTATTGTTCTTGTTCTTGTTGTTCTTCTTCTTCTTGAGGCGACAACTTCTTAAAAGAGGTTCAACTGACTCACTCACTCACTCATTCTTCTTGGGGTGACCATTTCTTAAAAGGGGTTCAACTCACTCACTCACTCACTCATTTCACTTGAATCATTAAGGGCCGGAGCTTTTGAAGGGTTTTCCTTCATGTTCTTGTTTCTTACTAGACAGCACAGCCCTCACCGTGTCTTCTATGTCCTCTTTACTAGACAGCACAGCCCTCACCATGTCTTCTATGTCCTCTTTACTAGACAGCACACCCCTCACCGTGTCTTCTATGTCCTCTTTACTAGACAGCACAGCCCTCACCGTGTCTTCTATGTCCTCTTTACTAGACAGCACAGCCCTCACCGTGTCTTCTATGTCCTCTTTACTAGACAGCACAGCCCTCACCGTGTCTTCTATGTCCTCTTTACTAGACAGCACAGCCCTCACCGTGTCTTCTATGTCCTCTTTACTAGACAGCACAGCCCTCACCGTGTCTTCTATGTCCTCTTTACTAGACAGCACACCCCTCACCGTGTCTTCTATGTCCTCTTTACTAGACAGCACAGCCCTCACCGTGTCTTCTATGTCCTCTTTCATCCTCCCTACCTCATCTCTCATACTCATTGGTTCCTCTTTTAGATTCCTGACTTTCAACGTGAGGGCAACATTTTCACTCTTCAACTTGCATGTCTGGCATTCCCATTCACCCTCATTTTTAAACCTATTTTCATACCCACATCGTTCACACGTCATATATATACTCTGTACCTCTACTGTCGTTTTTCCTCTCCCCACTGACCCACTCTCACAGAAACAGATGCAAAAGTCTAGACATATATAATAAATATAGTATAGTGCAGTACAGAGCTGAAAAGAGGGCACTAAAGACATGTAGACTGGGTTAATTGAGGTGAGGTGAGGGTAAGATTAGAGGCTCAGTCGGATCAGGTTAGGGATACGGGGGTTGGGCAAAGGAGAAAAGGACGGTTTAAGTGAAGTGTGGGTGTTAATAGTACTGGTGAATACAGAGATAAATTAAAATGGAGTTTAGGCAGAAATACTTATGTGAAAGATGGGATGAGTTCATGTGGCACTGATCGAGTGGTAAAACCAGAAGCACACAAACACACAGAAATATTAAACCCTTACAAAATACACTCAACTCACTTAGCACTATGCAACCCAAGGCTCACGGAACAACTGGCACATGTGAATTACACACAGAGAGGACAGAGAAATGGGTGGGAGAGGAGCAGGGTGGGTTTAGGAAGGGAAGAGGGTGTGTGGACCAGATTTTCTCCTTGAGGTGTGTTGTGGAATAATGTCTGGAGAAGGGACAGAAGGTGTATGCTGCATTTATTGATTTGGAGAAAGCGTATGACAGAATTGATCGAGAAGGTCTATGGAAAGTACTGAGAATATATGGAGTGCCTGGGAAGTTATTGAGGGCAGTGAAGAGTTTATATGAGGGTGCAAGAGCGGCATTCAGGGTAGAGAGTGAACAGAGTGAGTTCTTTGAATTGAATGTTGGGTTAAAGCAAGGTTGTGTAATGTCCCCGTGGTTGTTCAGTGTATATATGGATGGAGTCATGAAAGAGATACAGGGAAGAGCAGTGGATGTTGGTGTTCCCATGATGGGGGAGGGGAGTGAGTGGAAGCTTCCTGTGTTGCTGTTTGCTGACGATACAATACTGGTGAGTGACAATGCATGGAAGTTGCAGGGTCTGCTGGTGAACAGGTTTGGAACTGTGTGCGAGAGGCGGAATTTGAAGGTAAATGTGGAAAAGAGCAAAGTTATGGTCTTTGAGAGAGGGGCAGCCACAGACTGTGAGGTGAGGTTGAATGGACAGGTTATGGTGAATGTCAGCTCATGTAAGTATCTGGGCAGTGTGATGAGTAAAGATGGAGGTTTGGAGGATGAGATGCAGGAGACGGTACAACAGGGCAAGAGGGTTGTAGGAACACTGAAGTCAGTGACAAGGAATAGGGTGATGAGTATGGAAGTGAAGAAGATCCTGCATGATAGTGTTATAATCCCAACACTGACATATGGGAGTGAAGTGTGGACCATGACAGAGAGGCACAGATCAAGAGTGAGAGGTGTGGAAAGGAGTTACCTGAGAAGCTCGTGTGGAGTGACATGGAGAGATAGATTGACAAACGAAGAAGTGCGTGAACGATGCAATGTGGATGTGAATGTGCTGGAGAGTGTGAAGAGGAACACCTTGAGGTGGTTCGGTCATATAGAACGTATGGGGAGCGAGAGAATGGTCAAGAAGGTGTATGAGAGTGAGGTGGAGGGATGGAGAGGAAGAGACAGACCAAGAATGAGATGGAAGGGTGGAGTTAGGAGGTATATGAGCGAAGGAGGGATGCCAGTTAACAAGGGATAGAAATGCATGGAGGCATTTCATTTGTGCCCCCCCCCCCCCCCGGGGATTAAGACGTCTGGCAATAGATAGATAGATAGATAACACACAGAACACACAGGCATAGCATAGGTCCTACATAAGTACCACCTGGGAATACCACACTAGCGCATGTATAAAAACGGATATGCTAATCATTCCCAAATACACAAAGCGCACAGATCACACAGAGTTACATATAACCCAGAAATTGCTGGCCAAACACAGAACTCACGGTATTACTTAACACACAGAACACTACTAACCATTTCAGGTCCCATGTTGCATTGTTTTTCGCAAAGATCTTGAAGGTCCTTAGTCAGATAATTATAACATTTTAACACAATGTTTACAACACCCCGCCGTAATTTATGGCGGTATAGTAGTTAGGCAAATTTGTATACTTAAGGAGTTTACTCTTATGATCTTAAGTTGTAGTCAGTGAGAACACAAAATCCTGAGCAAATGTTCGGACAAGGCGAGGTACCCCCTCTTCCTAAATCCCCCACCAGACAACCTCCTCACCATCCCCCTACAACACCCCTCATTCTATCCCCCGTCTCTCTCCCTCTCCCTCTCTTTCACTCTCACTCTCTATCTCAATTACACAACACACGGCAATATATAAAAACATGATTTAAACATTATTATATCGCATGATTTTCTCTCAAAAGGCTTACATTATAACTCAAATGTGATACCCCAACAATGAGTTGCATGGTTTTTGCATATGAACTGCGCTATGATGTTGTTCAATCTCATTGTACTGCTTTGCTTAACCCCTCCGCGACGGGATAACTATGGATAGCCATTTTGTCAGTCCGGGGCTAGTCTTACTTTCCCTACTGCCTGGCCGGGCACTTTTGGCCGATTTTTCCAAAATCGCTCTATTCCACTTACTCTGTACGTCTAAACTACGATACTGAACAACTTAAATTTGGTCTTGTTAGCACCATCAACTCTTCCTCTTTCCAATAAAACCAACCTCAGCTCTCTACAACTCTCCGTTGCCGAGAAATTAAGTGAGGAATGAAGGGTACTTTCTCGTGTGAGCGCGGCTGTGTTCGCTTAGGTGGAGTGGCTCTGACGACAACTGAACGTGGCCCGCGCGGGTGGCAGTCAGTGTTGTAAGTAAGCATGGCGCACCACAGAATCGGACACGCACGAGAAATCTAATCCACATCCATCCATGTTTACAGTCAGTAACACACTGACTGACGATGGTGATTTGTAGGGATGGTGGTGAAGTATAGCCAAGAAAAAAAAAAAAGCCAAATTGGGCTCGCAAATGCCGACATTGGCAATAGCAGTGCTTCATCCCGCCCGGTCACCACATGGCAGGGGTGTAAGACACGACCCGGGTGCTTCCTGGGGCCGTCTATGACCGCGGTCCGGACGTTAAGGGTTAAATTGTTTCGTAGGAAATAATAATGATAACCTTATATTGCAAGTTTCCATATGGTTGTTTTTCTGGACATGTTTGATTGTTCGTATAATGTGATGAGATATACAGTATTGGCCAATAGGTATATTCAATAAATAGAAGGAAATAGGTGTAATTGTAAACAAAATAATATTACTTGTATAATTAATGGAATAATGATACAGACAATTATACATGTAATTTATTTTAATCTTCATCGCTCTCAAGGAATAATATTATAGTATCCTCATCATCATCGTTATCAGTGCACCAGAGTTCATCCCATGGTTGAACATATTAAAAAGTCGTATTGCAATCACACCTTTACACCCACGTGAGCATCTCAGTATATTGGCCATTGGCTTGCAGAAATGTAACACACCTTCAGTAGCCTACGTTCACACCACCTTCTTCAATCACATGCCAGTAACCATCTACATTATATTTCTCAAATTGCCGCGACAATACCACACAGTGAAAATATATCAAACTGACAACCAAGCCATCACGGTTGTGTCCATAAACCATCAATTCATTATTACACATAAAATATTTATTTCTTAATCTATTTTACGAAATTACTCTAGAGTCTAAAATAACAATGTGTAAGAGTCAGTAAGACTTTATATTTCCCTGTGTGCAACTGAGAGAAAGTGGGAAAGAGAGTGTGTGTGAGATAGAGAGTGAGAGTGAAAGAGAGGGAGAGGGAGAGAGACGGGGGATAGAATGAGGGGTGTTGTAGGGGGATGGTGAGGAGGTTGTCTGGTGGGGGATTTAGGAAGAGGGGGTACCTCGCCTTGTCCGAACATTTGCTCAGGATTTTGTGTTCTCACTGACTACAACTTAAGATCATAAGAGTAAACTCCTTAAGTATACAAATTTGCCTAACTACTATACCGCCATAAATTACGGCGGGGTGTTGTAAACATTGTGTTAAAATGTTATAATTATCTGACTAAGGACCTTCAAGATCTTTGCGAAAAACGATGCAACATGGGGCCTGAAATGGTTAATAGTGCCTTACGGTATAGATTTTTCTTCTCCTTCTCTGTCTGGGATGCCTTTGTCATTTCCTATGTAGCCAGCCCCAGCCTTCAAAGTACTTCATCATTCTGGGAATCCTAAATGTAAAGTGCATCATTTAGAGGCAAAGAATAAGATTCATTATAGAAATACTGTACTTAAAAAAAAAAAAAAAAAAAAAAAAAATATATATATATATATATATATATATATATATATATATATATATATATATATATATATATATATATATATATATATATATATATATATATATATATATATATATATATATATATACCACCACCTTATGTTAGATAGTAATGATTATCTTGTGAAAATGGAGGAGAAGTTTTACAAGAAAATACTGTTCAGGTACACTCTCCTTTTTTTTTAATGGTTGGTGAAGGGTTGTGTCGTATAAAGTAAATTATACATTTCCATAAGAAATAATGGTACTTTAACTTGAAAATGGAGCCTAATGGTTCATGTTATTTTGAGAGTTTGTGTAAATTGCATTTATTTCATTTATTTCATGATACGCACTATTTCAAATTCACATAATTTAAACTCACATAAAAAGAGATATATAGATATAGATATAAAGCTATAGATAGAAATAGATATAGATATAAAGCTATAGATAGAAATAGATATAGATATAAAGCTATAGATAGTAATAGATATAGATATAAAGCTATAGATAGAAATAGATATAAAGATATAGATAGAAATAGATATAGATATAGTGTAATGTAATCCAATAACACACAGACAGATAAATTCACTGTGCAGTACAGTACAATACTCTCCTCTCTCTTTATGTGAATTTGAAATAGTGCGTATCATGAAAAATATTAAATAAATGCAATTTACACGAACTCTTAAAATAACAGGAACAAGGAGGCTCCATTTTCAAGTTAAAGTACCATTATTTCTTATGGAAATGTACAATTTACTTTATGCGAAATTCACTTTATGCGACACAACCCTTCACCAACCTATACATACATATATATATATATATACACACACATACATACACACATACACTTTATACGACACAACCCTTCACCAACCTATACATACATATATATATACAGTAGGATCACACCAATAACGCCTAATTAGTGCCTGAAAAACACCGTTATTTGCGAAAACGTTATTTGCGTGACATTGAAATACATGTATATAGGGTTAATTGGTGCTGCCACACCAGGATTTTGACCCACCTTTCCCATTTGAGGCTCTCCTATCACTACTGGTAAGTATCAGATTGTCAAACGTAATATAATAATCACCTTAAAGAAGTTGAAAAGTTGCTTGGTGTGATGATTGTTCCGTGTACATATGGAGGTCATGCTACTGTGGCATTTGTATGCCGTCGCCAGCGCCCTCCTCACTCTTCCTGCTCGTGTCTGGCTCACGCACTTTCGTCAAAACTTCCTCAAACCCGGTGAAATCAAAATCGTCGGGCAATTCACCGATATTATCAATTTTTTCATTCTCTTCCATCCCTATCTCTTGCTCTTGGGCTGGCCGGCATTGTGATAGAAAGCGAGTGATGAGTGACTGTTGGCGGTCATTCATTCGGTCATTGTAATGTTTCTGGTAATTTCTGGATATCTGATTTACAAATCCAATCATTTTTTCCCTTTCGCCTTGTTCACTCTCTCCAATGTCTTGAATCATTTCATGAAGGCTGGTACAGACACCCAGTATGTGTGACAGCTTCTGTGTTGTCACTTTTCTCTGCTCATGCTCCTCTGCTTCACTCGCCGCATCACCTCCATCATCACTATCTTCTTCATCCAGGATATCATCAACACTACCAGTAGCATCACCATCTCTTAACATTTCTTCTAGGTCTTCCCTATTTACCTCTTCAAATCCTGGAGCTGGGATATTGCGAACAGCTTTTAATACTTCATTCATCAAGTCTGCTGTCTGCCTTCTCTCTGTCTCAGCTGACTTGAGGTGTGGTAGCAGTGCCGACCAACCATGCCTAACAGTTGCCAGCGTTATATTATTACAGGCGTTGACGAGGAAATTTACTGCCTGCCGAATATTGAATTTCTTCCAGAATGCAGTAATAGTCATTACGGCAGAGGGGTTTGATACTATGCCAGGTGGAGAAGTGGAGGCAGAGGCTGTGGGTAGAGGGGTGGAGGTGGAGGGTGTGTGTGGATTGCGGCGGAGGGGGGAGAATGCTGCGTCTCCTCTTCGCTGCTGCTGCTCACATCTTCATCAACTTCCTTTAATTCTTCTTGTTTGTCAGTTTCCTTCCTCATCTTATCGTGGACATATTTGTAGTACAATAACTTGACATTTGCTATAATTTCTTGGTCTAACGGTTGTATTTTGGAGGTTGTATTCGGTGGGAGAAAAACAACCTCAACTGCAGGGTGACGTCCTACTAGAAATTTTGCATGACTCGGGGCATTATCTAGGAAAAGCACCACTTTGAAGGCTACGTTCTTTTTCTGGCAGTACTTTTTGGCATCCTTAATGAAACATTCATCAAACCACTTCCTTGACAACTCAGTGGACATGTAACCTTTCTTTGTTTGTTCCCAGTAGACATTAAGTTTTGTCATGTCACATCCCTTATAAGCCCTTGGCCTTTTATATTTGTAAATCACCAAAGGCTTCATGAGATAGTCACCAGATGCATTGCATGTTAAAAGGACACTGAAGCGATCCTTGGACATTTTCATCCCTGTTGCTTGTTTTTCTTTCTTAGAAATGAATGTTGACTTTGGTGCTTTTTTCCAAAATAGTCCTGTTTCGTCGCAGTTAAAAACTTGATCTAGGGTATAACCTCCTTCCTGAACAATTTTGCTGGCAATTTCAGGGAAAGAATCTGCGGCCATCAAGTCAGCTGAGGAGACTTCACCATGATACACTGCATGCTTTATACCACTTCTACTTTTGAATTTATGTAGCCACCCTACTGAGGCATTGAAAGGAGGGGGAGACTTGATGTTTTTCTTTCTAGCAATTGCAGCGTACAAAGTCTTTGCCTGGTCGCGAATCACACTACCATTACAACTTGCATTTTCTTTGTTTCTTCTAGCTAGCCATTTCACTAGAAAATGTTCTGTAATCACTAACAATCTGTTTTGTATCACCTTTATCTTTCATAGCTCGCTTAGCATTTCCATCACTACCGAAGTATTTCTTAGCCAATGAAATACTCTTCTTGATTTCCACTAAGTTTCTCTTTATATTCCGTACTGTAGATTCAGGACAGTTCAACTTCCTCACAATTTCAATGTTCCTTGCACCACTCTCGAGCATTGTAACTATATTTTCTTTATCTTGAAGCGAGTATGCTCGGTTCTTGTGATTTTGTCGTTTTGTTTTCAAACTTTTGGCAGAGGAATTATTAGAAGTTCCCGGGAGTTCTGGTAGCAAGTTCCCCCTCCCACCACCACTGCTGCTTCCCACACGTGAGGCGTAAGCCATTGTTGACCGACAACACTTGAGATAGAGCGCAATAGAGGCGAAAACCACACACGCAGCACTAGTGAACCGAGGAAAGAGAGCGCGGGAACTGGGGACTGGGGAGGGGAGGGACAGAGGGTCCGTGTGGGGGTGGCTGACGTCACAAGATTCGGAAAACAAACGCTATTCAAAATGCGAGATATACGTTATTTGAGAGAATCTAAACGTTATTATAGAAAGTGGGTGTCTATTCTAACTTACCGTTATTGCTGAAAACGTTATTTTGGAAGTCGTTATTGGTGTGAGCCTACTGTATATACACACACATACATACACACATACACTTTATGCGACACAACCCTTCACCAACCTATAATGTAATAAAAAAAGAGAAGAGTGTACAATCCATTTTTGTGCATTATTCCTTCCAATATATACAGTATCCTTTATATATACAGTATACTTTATATATACAGTATCCTTTATATATACAGTATCCTTTATATATACAGTATCCTTTATATATACAGTATCCTTTATTATATACTGTATCCTTTATATATACAGTATCCTTTATATATACAGTATCCTTTATATATACAGTATCCTTTATATATACAGTATCCTTTATATATACAGTATCCTTTATATATACAGTATCCTTTATATATACAGTATCCTTTATATATACAGTATCCTTTATATATACAGTATCCTTTATATATACAGTATCCTTTATATATACAGTATCCTTTATATATACAGTATCCTTTATATATACAGTATCCTTTATATATACAGTATCCTTTATATATACAGTATAGGAGTTTGTACAGTCATGGTCAATAATAATCATCCACATATGGGTATCTCAAACAATTTACTGTCTAATGTTTTCACGTTCACATATGACATTATTGTTTTAAGTAGTGTGTGTGTGTGTGTGTCATTGTTTTAAGTAGTGTGTGTGTGTGTGTGTGTTATTGTTTTAAGTAGTGTGTGTTTGTGTGTGTGTGTGTGTTATTGTTTTAAGTTGTGCATAGCTGCTTGCAATAAATTAAAAGATGGTAGTTAACCTATTTATTGGAAAGTTTATCATCTAAGAAACAGAGGGAAGCTGTCAAACTTTTACGTGAGTTACCCCTATATGGATGATTATATTTGACCACGACTGTATGTTCCAATTTCATTTGTATGTCATTTCCATTCCCAGTTCTCACTTTGGTACTGGAATGAGATAAGGGAATGTAACATTATTTACATAATAATAACAGTGAGGTTTACAGGAGATTTCTATCACAAATCCTGTTTTTTCTTTTTTATTTTTGCTTAACTTTCCTTTAAGGGGGTGTGGGAATAGGGGGACAGTCTTGGGGGGTGTGGGAATAGGGGGACAGTCTTGGGGTGTGTGGGAATAGAGGGACAGTCTTGGGGGGGGGGGGAATAGGGGGACAGTCTTGGGGGGGGGGAATAGGGGGACAGTATTGGGGGGTGCGGGAATAGGGGGACAGACTTGGGGGGTGCGGGAATAGAGGGACAGGCTTGGGAGGGTTTTGGGGGGTGCAGGAGTAGGGGGACAGTCTTGGGGTGTGTGGGAATAGGGGGACAGTCTTGGGGGGTGTGGGAATAGGGGGACAGGCTTTCTACCCACCCCAAGCCTGTCCCCCTATTCCAGCACCCCCTAGTCCCCCAAGCCTGTCCCCTACTCCTACACCCCCTTAAGGCAACATATTTTTTTTCAATTTTGCAAACCCATAAAATAAAACTATTATTGATAAAGTTTGTATTATTTAGAGTTTGCTTTTTGGAAGAGGTGAAGAAAGTGTCTAATTAAGCACTTTTCAGTTAATCGTACGAGTAAGTTTTACACTTTCAAAGACAATACAGTCTCTCTCTCTCTCTCTCTCTCTCTCTCTCTCTCTCTCTCTCTCTCTCTCTCTCTCTCTCTCTCTCTCTCTCTCTCTCCATTCTAATACAGTACATTGGTAACAAAATGTCTGATATTGCATTCCAGTCTTCAACACTGTCACATTCTCAAGCAGCAGAAACTTTGCTTGTAAAGGGAATTATGCCCGGGACAACTGTGTTCCTGTGTCCAGTTACTTATCCTACCACATATCCAGGTAAAACCAACTTGTCTGGAAAGGCACAACTCAGTCACACTGTATCTATTTATCTATCTATAGGTGTGATGACTGGTTCCCTCCAGTACCTATCTATCTATGTATAGGTGTGATGCCTGGTTCCCTCCAGTACCTATCTATCTATCTATAGCTGTGAGGCCTGGTTCCCTCCAGTACCTATCTATCTATCTATAGCTGTGATGCCTGGTTCACACTGTACCTATCTATCTATCTATAGCTGTGATGCCTGGTTCACACTGTACCTATCTATCTATCTATAGCTGTGATGCCTGGTTCACACTGTACCTATCTATCTATCTATAGCTGTGATGCCTGGTTCACACTGTACCTATCTATCTATCTATAGGTGTGATGCCTGGTTCCCTCCGGTAACTCCCTCCAAGGGGATGGCCACGGCAGAAGTGTCTCCAGTATTCCCTGTTCCAACACTCCCTCCTTACTTGTTCAAACCTTCCCCTCCCCCTCATGTTTCTCTCCTTCACATAAGGTGCGTTTATGAATGCCCCTGCGGCTTGAGGCGGTCTTGAAGCTGGCTAGACTAGATGTTGGGACATTCAAAAACAGTCCCAGATCGACCGCGGGAGATTTCTGCCCAACTTCAGACACTTGATAATTGAAAAAAAGAATAAGCAAATTTATCATGGTTAATTTTGTTTGTTATATGTATTGAATAAGAATAAGCCAATTTAACATGGTTAATTTAGTTTGTTATATGTATTGAATAGGTACTGTACTCTAGGCTACCTGGCTGGCTGGCTAACACATGACACTAATACCAATAACATTGTACCATTATTAACACAATTATTCACAAACACACGTAAAAAATGTCCAAAGTTTGGGTGTTTTATGGTACGGTATATGTAATAATAATAATAATAATAATAATAATAATAATAATAATAATAATAATAATAATAATAATAATAATAATAATAATAATAATAATAATAATAATAATAATAATAATAATAATAATTTTCATATTAATAATAATAATAATAATAATTTTCATATTAATAATAATAATAATAATAATAATTTTCATATTAATAATAATAATAATAAAAATTGCACCATTATTGACACATGTAATTTTTTTCCTAAATTTAGGTGTTTTATAATAATAATAATAATAATAATAATAACTTTGATCTAGGTCTTACTTACCTTGTGAAACTTCCAATAGTCTGCTCAGGTTAGGTCCTGGTAGTCTGCTCAGGTTAGGTCCTGGTAGTCTGCAATGGTTAAGATTAGGTTAGATTAGGTTAAGTTAGGATAGGTTAGGTTATTTATGTATGGATAAAACATTAAATTTGCACAATAAAATGGATGTTAAAAATGAACTCATCATTTAAATGAAAAAAGTCTTAGAATGGTGTAAATCAATGGGTAATAAAGGTAGAAACACCATACACAATAACTATAATTATTTCAATATTTACCGATAATAATAATCATAAAAGTAGTTGAAGTAGTAATAATAATAGTAGTTATAATAATGATAAAAATGGTAGTAATAATAATAATGTGAAATGTAATACATTGAGGTGGTTTGGACATGTAGAGAGAATGCAAGGTGAAGAGTTTGTAAATAAGGTGTATGTAAGTGAAGTTGTGGGCTGTGGTGTGAGAGGCAGACCACCAGTTAGATGGCAGAACAGAGTGGAAGAGTATGTAAAGGAGAGAAACATGAGAGGGAGTAGGGAGTAAGGAGAGAGTGTTGGAACAGAGTGGAAGAGTATGTAAAGGAGAGAAACATGAGAGGGAGTAGGGAGTAAGGAGAGAGTGTTGGAACAGAGTGGAAGAGTATGTAAAGGAGAGTAACATGAGAGGGAGTAGGGAGTAAGGAGAGAGTGTTGGAACAGAGTGGAAGAGAAAAGAGTATGTAAAGGAGAGAAACATGAGAGGGAGTAAGGAGTAAGGAGAGAGTGTTGGAACAGAGTGGAAGAGTATGTAAAGGAGAGTAATGTGAGGGACAGAGTACAGAGAAAGGAGGGAGTATGTAAAGGAGAGTAATGTGAGGGGGAGGGGAGGGCTGGACCAAGTAAGGAGGGAGTGTTGGAACAGGGAAGACTGGAGACTTTTCTGCCGTGGCCACACCCTTGGGGGGAGTTCCCGGAGGGAGTGAGGCATCAGAGCTATAGATAGATAGATAGATAGATAGATAGATAGATAGATAGATAGATAGATCATAATGTATTATTACAGAATAACTGGGTTTTCGGCTAGGCTTGAGCAGTATCACCACATTAGGTTAGGTCCTGGAAATTTGCCCAGGTCATTTTATGATAGTTTACACTGGTTATACCCGGTAGTTTGCCCAGGTTAGGTCCGGTAGTTTGCCCAGGTTAGGTCCGGTAGTTTGCCCAGGTTAGGTCCCGGTAGTTTGCCCAGGTTAGGTCCGGTAGTTTGCCCAGGTTAGGTCCGGTAGTCTGCCCAGGTTAGGTCCGGTAGTTTGCCCAGGTTAGGTCCCGGTAGTTTGCCCAGGTTAGGTCCCGGTAGTCTGCTGTGGTCTAGGTTAGGTTAGGTTAGGTTAGGTTTGGTTAGGTCAGGTCAGGTAAGACTAGTTTCCAAATCATGTTTGTAAACGGAGCATATCTCGAAAACGAGGCATTTCCGAGAGAAACACCATAGAAAAAAAGTGTCTTAGAATGGTCCAAAATAGTGGGTAATGATACTAATATATACGAGGCACTGGGTGGTAAAACGTGCTAAGCGCCGAAAATAAACAAATGAGAAAATCGCGTTCAAAGTTTTCCGACATTCAAAGTGCTGTAACTTTGTAATTAATTAAGTTATTTTAATGGTTCCGGTCTTAAAATGTTCACACATGTATCCTCTATACATATATCCTAGTTATAATACACGGAAGCCATCGCAAAATGAACAGGAAAACGATTAACGCGATTTTCTCCGATTTTTCGTGTACACTCGATCAGAAAAGTTCGTGAATATGTAATTTTTTTCACCATAATATCAATATTCAAGTAAGAATTAATGTTTAAACAAAGTATGAAAATAAAGCAATGTTATTAAATACACAGATAAAGCACAATAAAGGCACGTGTGTACAAGGCGGGAGGGGTAGGAGAAACTGGGTGGCTGGATGCAGTGTGGGGAGGGTGGCGAGAAATAGGCGCGCTGTGATTGGCCCAGGCAGGCCTATACGCCACACTACGCATCATGCCATTGGTTCTTCACTCCGCTGGAGCTTAGCATGTTCTACCACCAACTGCGAGGACACTACCAAAGCACCCAGCAACAGGTTCCAATGCAGCTGAAAACCACATGCCCTTGGGAGGGACTTTGGACCTTATTGCCAGTTGTGAAGTGAGCTCACTGTTTGTGATCCAGATAGAGGAAGGATGGGGGAATATAATGGTACAATAAAACGGGTTTTGGCCGAGGTGGCGTTTAGCATGTTTTACCACCCAGTGCCTCAATTCTTCTTCATAAATACCTTGGTGTAGTCATTGTAATCCTCCTTCTGTAAATCCCTTGATGTAAATCTTCGTATGTAAATCCTTCTTCTGTAATCCCACTTCTGAAATAAATAAATTTAACGTTAATTAATTTATTTCTTGTTAATTAAATCCTTTATCAATAAAATCCCCTTATATCTCCAATTTGTCCTTATTTATATACCCTTAAAATAACAGTGAACCCTTAAAAATAATAAAACAAAATCATTTTAATATTTATGGTAACATTTTAACACAGCCATTATTATCCACCCTTATTTAAACCCTTCAAAATTCCCTTATTTCACCAACTTACCCTCATTTATGTCCCTTCACCATTAACTGTATACCCTTAACTAACCCTTAATATAATCTTGAGCCCTTAAAATATCCTTAAATGCCCTTAAAATGCAAATAAATACTAAAATATTCCCCTGCCAGGCTTTGAACTTCACAGAGGTAAACAAACCCAGGCGTCAGTGTTGCCAGTGATGATCTGAGGCGTCAGTGTTGCCAGTGATGATGATGACTGAGTCACCTTTACAACGGTACTCTCTCACTGTTTTCCTCTAAGGAGAAAACCAAACCAAAACAGTACCAAAGAATACATAATTATATACACATTATACTTTCACTCTCTCTATCTTATACAACCTGCACGTCCCTATATACTCATTTTCTCTTCAACCATACATACCCTTTATAGAACTTCTTTCATACTCTTTATTATCACTGGATTGTACAGCTCTCGTTCACTCAGACCTAGCAGCACATTTGCTGTCACTCTCACTTCCACCATCTCCCTCCATTTTCTCTCTCCTATATAGTTCACTTATTACCACATTCAGCATGGAAGCTCTCTCTCGTTCCTACTTATCACATACCATCAACACATGTTCTACTGTCTCATCTTCCCTACACACCATACTGCCTTCATACTGTCTCATCTTCCCTACACAACTTACTGCCTTCATTACTCCATCTATATATTCTATCATTCACCTCCAGTGACTTTGTTCTTGCCTTAAACAATAGTTCACTTCCCCAGCAGCTACCATCATAGAACACTTCACTCCATGGTATGTCCTTAGAGGAGTACCAATCTAGTGTGCTCTTCTCACTCATGCCTCTCATCCATTCCTCTCTGGTGCATCTGGGAGCCCTTCGTCCATCATAATCTATGCACTACCAGCATATATTCCTGCATCGCTCTAGTGCGTACGCCGAGGGTAGCTAACGCCCATACCACTACTGCCACACACAGCCCTACATCATGGCTCTACCTATCTACAAGACGACGACCCACCGCCTGTAGGTCGCCCCCTCTGACACAGACCAAGAATTTTTCGCTGAGGGGGGAGTATTGTGGCGGCTAGAATCAGCTACCGGCCACAAGCATCAGCCCTCTCGCCTGATGGGTTCTAATAGTGTAGCAGGCAGGAATCCATTTATTCATGTATTTCAGGTTCACTCTAAAATCTTATATACCATTTGTAACCTGTATGAATAAACAGTTTAAAAACCCACAATCTCTTAGTCTCCTTCCAAACCTCACCAGGAGACTAATGCAGCAGCCCGCTACAACAGTCTCTCACCTGTCACTCTCATAATCACCACATCATCTGCATATAACAAAATATTCACTACATACTCCCCTATTACCTACATTTTTCCTCAGTCTTCTACATTTCCTATTACTCTCTTTCCTCTTCTTCCTCACATTCTCATTATCTTTATTCCACCAACTCTTCATCAAACTTCTTTTATTTCTATTCCTTACCCTTCCTATCCTTTTCTCACCCACCTCTGTCACTCATCAAATCTATCCTTCTCTCTTATGGTTAGTCATCAAATCTATCCTTCTCTCTTATGGTTAGTCATCAAATCTATCCTTCTCTCTTATGGTTAGTCATGAAATCTATCCTTCTCTCTTATGGTTAGTCATCAAATCTATCCTTCTCTCTTCATCCATCCACATATACAATTATTTCATTTTCCCGTGTGTGTATTTTATTTCCATGTGCATATTCTCATGTGCGTATTTTTATGTGCGTATTCTTTTCACATGTGTATTTTCATGTATTTATTTTATTCATGTGCGTATTCTCATGTGCGTATTCTCATGTACGTATTCTCATGTACGTATTCTGATGTACGTATTCTGATGTACGTATTCTCATGTACGTATTCTCATGTAAGTATTCTCATGTATGTATTCTCATGTACGTATTCTCATGTATGTATTCTCATGTACGTATTCTCATGTACGTAAGTTTAAATAAATACCCATTATTTGTTTCAAAACAGTGTTCTACGCACCCCAAGCCTGTCCCCTTATTCTCCCACCACCCAGTCCCCCCCAAGCCTGTCCCCCCTATTCCCCCAACCCCCAGTCCCCCCCAAGCCTGTCCCCCTATTCCCCCACCCCCCAGTCCCCACAAGCCTGTCCCCCCTATTCCCCCACCCCCCAGTCCCCCCCAAGCCTGTCCCCCCCTATTCCCCCACCCCCCAGTCCCCCCCAAGCCTGTCCCCTTATTCCCCCACCCCCCAGTCCCCCCCAAGCCTGTCCCCTACTCCTAATCATAATAACACAGCATACATTAGCTAATAAATAATTACAGTATTAATATATAATAACAGTTATTATTATTATAAACAGATATTAGTAATTATGTTATGTAAACAAACCTTGGCTGATACTTCTCTGTTCAAATCCACATTAGCAGTGTTACCATATTGGTTACCAGTGTTACCATACATGTGTGTCACTGTAACTATTAAAAATTATATAGTCTAAAAAAAAGCATGTGAATAAAAAAATTATCATTCATTCATTCATTCATTCTTTCATTTATATATATATATATATATATATATATATATTTTTTTTTAGGTGAGGTTTTGGGTTCAACCTCAACCTCAAACCTCAAATCAACCTCAAACCTCAAATCAATTTATCTATTTAATAAGATGAAAAATTTCACTTTATATAATATATTTTTAACTAAAAATTGTAAAATATGACCAAAATGTCTTAATTTTCTTGTTTATTACTCATCTATTTATCTATCTATCGACAATTTGTTGATGGCATCTAATAGATAATTTTATTGTCTATCATTTGGTATATACATATATCTATTTATCTATTTCCTAAGATGAGAAATTTCACTTCATATATTATATTTTTGACAAAAAATTGTAAAATATGACCAAAATGTCCCAATTTTTTCGTTAATTACTCGTCTATTTATCTATCTATCAACAATTTGTTGATGGCATCTAATAGATAATTTTATCGTCTATCTTTTGGTATATACATGTATCTATTTATCTATTTTATAAGATGAGAAATGTCACTTTATATAATATATTTTTGACTAAAAATTGTAAAATATGACCAAAGTGTCTTTATTTATTCATTTATTACTCGTCATTTATCTATCTATGGAAAATTTGTGGTAGATAATTTAATTGTCTATCTTTTCGTATATACATGTATCAATTTATCTATTTCATAAGATGAGAAATGTCACTTTATATAATATATTTTTGACTAAAAATTGTAAAATATGACCGAAGTGTCCCACTTTTTTCGTTAATTACTCGTCTATTTATTTATCTATCAACAATTTGTTGATGGCATCTAATAGATAATTTTATTATCGATCTTTTGGTTTATACATGCATCGATTTATCTATTTCCTAAGATGTGAAATGTCACTTTATATATTATATTTTTGACTAAAAATAGTAAAATATTACCAATGTGTCTTAATTATTTCGTTTATTACTCGTGTATTTATCTATCTATCAACAATTTGTTGATGTCAAATAATAAATAATTTAATCGTCATTTTTTGGTATATACATGTATTATATTTATCTATTTCCTAATATGAGAAATTTCACTTATTATAATATATTTTTAACTAAAAATTGTAAAATATGACAAAATTGTCTTAATTGTTTCATTTATTACTCGTCTATTTATCTATATATTGACAATTTGTTGATGGCATCTAATAGATAATTTTATTGTCTATCTTTTGTTTTTTTCATGTATCTATTTATCTATTTCCTAAGATGAGAAATTTCACTTCATATATTATATTTTTGACAAAAAATTGTAAAATATGACCAAAATGTACCACTTTTTTCGTTAATTACTCGTCTATTTATCTATCTATCAACAATTTGTTGATGGCATCTAATAGATAATTTTATCGTCTATCTTTTGGTATATACATGTATCTATTTATCTATTTCCTAAGATTCGAAAATTCACTTTATATAATATATTTTTGACTAAAAATAGTAAAATATGACAAAAGTATCTTATTTTCTTTTTTATTACTCATCTATTTATCTATCTATCGACAATTTGTTGATGGCATCTAATAGATCATTTTATTGCCTATCTTTTGGTATATACATGTATCTATTTATCTATTTCCCAAGATGAGAAATTTCACTTTATATAATATATTTCTAACTAAAACTAGTAAAATATGACAAAAGTGTCTTAATTTTCTTGTTAATTACTCGTCTATTTATCTATTTATCGACAATTTGTTGATGGCATCTAATAGATAATTGTATTGTCTATCGTTTGGTTTATACATATATGTATTTATCTTATTCCTAAGATGAGAAATTTCACTTTATATATTATATTTTTTACAAAAAATTGTAAAATATTACCAAAGTGTCCCATTTCTTCATTAATTACTCGTCTATTTATCAACAATTTGTTGATGGCATTTAATAGATAATTTTATAGTCTATTTTTTGATATATACATGTATCTATTTATCTATTTTTTAAGATGAGAAATTTCACTTTATATAATATGTTTTTGACTAAAAATAGTAAAATATGACAAAAGTGTCTTAATTATTTCATTTATTACTCATCTATTTATCTATCTATCGACAATTTGTTGATGGCATCTAATAGATAATTTTATTGTCTATCTTTTCGTATATACATGTATCAATTTATCTATTTTAATAGGTGAGAAATGTCACTTTATATAATATATTTTTGACTAAAAATTGTAAAATATGACCAAAGTGTCTTTATTTATTCATTTATTACTCGTCTATTTATCTATCTATGGAAAATTTGTTGATGGCATCTAATAGATAATTTTATTGTCTATCTTTTCGTGTATACATGTATCAATTTATCTATTTCATAAGATGAGAAATGTCACTTTATATAATATATTTTTGACTAAAAATTGTAAAATATGACCGAAGTGTCCCACTTTTTTCGTTAATTACTCGTCTATTTATTTATCTATCAACAATTTGTTGATGGCATCTAATAGATAATTTTATTATCGATCTTTTGGTTTATACATGTATCGATTTATCTATTTCCTAAGATGTGAAATGTCACTTTATATATTATATTTTTGACTAAAAATAGTAAAATATTACCAATGTGTCTTAATTATTTCGTTTATTACTCGTCTATTTATCTATCTATCAACAATTTGTTGACGTCATCTAATAAATAATTTAATCGTCTATCTTTTGGTATATACATGTATTATATTTATCTATTTCCTAATATGAGAAATTTCACTTATTATAATATATTTTTAACTAAAAATTGTAAAATATGACAAAATTGTCTTAATTGTTTCATTTATTACTCGTCTATTTATCTATATATTGACAATTTGTTGATGGCATCTAATAGATAATTTTATTGTCTATCTTTTGGTTTTTTCATGTATCTATTTATCTATTTCCTAAGATTAGAAATTTCACTTCATATATTATATTTTTGACAAAAAATTGTAAAATATGACCAAAATGTCCCACTTTTTTCGTTAATTACTTGTCTATTTATCTATCTATCAACAATTTGTTGATGGCATCTAATAGATAATTTTATCGTCTATCTTTTGGTATATACATATATCTATTTATCTATTTCCTAAGATGAGAAATTTCACTTTAAATAATATATTTTTGACTAAAAATGGTAAAATATGACAAAAATGTCTTAATTTATTCATTTAGTACTCGTCTATTTATCTATCTATTGAAAGTTTGTTAATGGCATCTAATAGATAATTCTATTGTCTATCTTTTGGTATATACATATATATATTTATCTATTTCCTAAGATTAAAATTTCCACTTTATATAATATATTTTTGACTAAAAATAGTAAAATATGACCAATGTGTCTTAATTATTTTGTTTATTACTCGTCTATTTATCTATCTATCAACAATTTGTTGATGTCATCTAATAAATAATTTAATCGTCTATTTTTTGGTATATACATGTATTATATTTATCTATTTCCTAATATGAGAAATTTCACTTATTATAATATATTTTTAACTAAAAATTGTAAAATATGACAAAATTGTCTTAATTGTTTCATTTATTACTCGTCCATTTATCTATATATTGACAATTTGTTGATGGCATCTAATAGATAATTTTATTGTCTATCTTTTGGTTTTTTTCATGTATCTATTTATCTATTTCCTAAGATGAGAAATTTCACTTCATATATTATATTTTTGACAAAAAATTGTAAAATATGTTCAAAATGTCCCACTTTTTTCGTTAATTACTCGTCTATTTATTTATCTATCAACAATTTGTTGATGGCATCTAATAGATAATTTTATCGTCTATCTTTTGGTATATACATGTATCTATTTATTTATTTCCTAAGATGAGAAATTTCACTTTAAATAATATAATTTTGACTAAAAATGGTAAAATATGACAAAAATGTCTTAATTTATTCATTTAATACTCGTCTATTTATCTATCTATTGAAAGTTTGTTGATGGCATCTAATAGATAATTCTATTGTCTATCTTTTGGTATATACATATATATATTTATCTATTTCCTAAGATGAAAATTTCCACTTTATATAATATATTTTTGACTAAAAATAGTAAAATATGACCAAAGTGTCCCACTTTTTTCGTTTATTACTCATCTATTTATCTATCTATCGACAATTTGTTGATAGCATCTAATAGATAATTTTATTGTCTATCATTTGGTAAATACATGTACCTATTTATCTATTTCCTAAGATGAGAAATTTCACTTTATATAATATATTTTTAACTAAAAATGGTAAAATATGACAAAAGTGTCTTAATTATTTCATTTATTACTCATCTATTTATCTATCTATCGACAATTTGTTGATGGCATCTAATAGATAATTTTATTGTCTATCTTTTCGTATATACATGTATCAATTTATCTATTTCATAAGATGAGAAATGTCACTTTATATAATATATTTTTGACTAAAAATTGTAAAATATGACCGAAGTGTCCCACTTTTTTCGTTAATTACTCGTCTATTTATTTATCTATCAACAATTTGTTGATGTCATCTAATAAATAATTTAATCGTCTATTTTTTGGTATATACATGTATCTATTTATCTATTTCCTAAGATGAGAAATTTCACTTTATATAATATATTTTTTTAATAAAAATAGTAAAATATGACAAAAATGTCTTAATTGTTTCATTTATTACTCGTCTTTTTATCTATCTATTGACAATTTGTTGATGGCATCTAATAGATAATTTTATCGTCTATCTTTTGGTATATACATGTATCTATTTATCTATTTTTTAAGAGGAGAAATTTCACTTTATATAATATATTTTTGACTAAAAATTGTAAAATATGACAAAAGTGTCTTAGTTTTCTTGTTAATTACTCTTCTATTTATCTATCTATTGGAAGTTTGTTGATGGCATCTAATAGATAATTCTATTGTCTATCTTTTGGTATATACATTTATATATTTATCTATTTCCTAAGATGAGAAATTCCACTTTATATAATATATTTTTGTCTAAAAATAGTAAAATATGACCAAAGTGTCCGACTTTTTTTGTTAATTACTCGTCTATTTATCTATCTATCGACAATTTGTTGATAGCATCTAATAGATAATTCTATTGTCTATCTTTTGGTATATACATGTATCTATTTATCTTTTTTTTAAGAGGAGAAATTTCACTTTATATAATATATTTTTGACTAAAAATAGTAAAATATGACAAAAGTGTCTTAATTTTCTTGTTAATTACTCGTCTATTTATCTATCTATTGAAAGTTTGTTGATGGCATCTAATAGATAATTTTATTGTCTATCGTTTGGTTTATACATGTATCTATTTATCTATTTCCTAAGATGAGAAATTTCACTTTATATAATATATTTTTAACTAAAAATAGTAAAATATGACAAAAATGTCTTAATTTTCTTGTTAATTACTCGTCTATTTATCTATTTATCGACAATTTGTTGATGGCATCTAATAGATAATTTTATTGTCTATCGTTTGGTTTATACATGTATCTATTTATCTTATTCCTAAGATGAGAAATTTCACTTTATATATTATATTTTTTACTAAAAATTGTAAAATATGACCAAAGTGTCTTTATTCATTCATTTATTACTCGGCTATTTATCTATCTATGGAAAATTTGTTGATAGAAACTAATAGATAATTTTATTGTCTATCTTTTCGTATATACATGTATCAATTTATCTATTTCTTAAGATAAGAAATTTCACTTTATATAATATATTTTTGAATAAAAATAGTAAAATATGACCAAAGTATCCCAATTTTTCGTTAATTACTCCTCTATTTATCTATCTATCGACAATTTGTTGATGGCATCTAATAGATAATTTTATTGTCTATCTTTTCGTATATACATGTATCAATTTATCTATTTTTTAAGAGGAGAAATTTCACTTTATATAATACATTTTTGACTAAAAATAGTAAAATATGACAAAAGTGTCTTAATTTTCTTGTTAATTACTCGTCTATTTAAATATCTATTGAAAGTTTGTTGATGGCATCTAATAGATAATTCTATTGTCTATCTTTTGGTATATACATATATATATTTATCTATTTCCTAAGATGAGAAATTCCACTTTATATAATATATTTTTGACTAAAAATAGTAAAATATAACCAAAGTGTCCCACTTTTTTCGTTAATTATTCGTCTATTTATCTATCTATCGACAATTTGTTGATGGCATCTAATAGATAATTTTATTGTCTATATTTTGGTATATACATGTATCTATTTATCTATTTCCAAAGATGAGAAATTTCACTTTATATAATATATTTTTAACTAAAAATAGTAAAATATGACAAAAGTGTCTTAATTATTTCATTTATTACTCATCTATTTATCTATCTATCGACAATTTGTTGATGGTATCTAATAGATAATTTTATTGTCTATCTTTTCGTATATACATGTATCAATTTATCTATTTCATAAGATGAGAAATGTCACTTTATATAATATATTTTTGACAAAATTGTAAAATATGACCAAAGTGTCTTTATTTATTCATTTATTACTCGTCTATTTATCTATCTATAGAAAATTTGTTGATGGCAACTAATAGATAATTTTATTGTCTATCTTTTCGTATATACATATATCGATTTATCTATTTCCTAAGATGTGAAATGTCACTTTATATATTATATTTTTGACTAAAAATAGTAAAATATTACCAATGTGTCTTAATTATTTCGTTTATTACTTGTCTATTTATCTATCTATCAACAATTTGTTGATGTCATCTAATAAATAATTTAATCGTCTATCTTTTGGTATATACATGTATTATATTTATCTATTTCCTAATATGAGAAATTTCATTTATTATAATATATTTTTAACTAAAAATTGTAAAATATGACAAAATTGTCTTAATTGTTTCATTTATTACTCGTCTATTTATCTATATATTGACAATTTGTTGATGGCATCTAATAGATAATTTTATTGTCTATCTTTTGTTTTTTTCATGTATCTATTTATCTATTTCCTAAGATGAGAAATTTCACTTCATATATTATATTTTTGACAAAAAAATGTAAAATATGACCAAAATGTCCCACTTTTTTCGTTAATTACTCGTCTATTTATCTATCTATCAACAATTTGTTGATGGCATCTAATAGATAATTTTATCGTCTATCTTTTGGTATATACATGTATCTATTTATCTATTTCCTAAGATTCGAAAATTAACTTTATATAATATATTTTTGACTAAAAATAGTAAAATATGACAAAAGTATCTTATTTTCTTTTTTATTACTCATATATTTATCTATTTATCGACAATTTGTTGATGGAATCTAATAGATAATTTTATTGTCTATCGTTTGGTTTATACATGTATTATATTTATCTATTTCTTAATATGAGAAATTTCACTTATTATAATATATTTTTAACTGAAAATTGTAAAATATGACAAAATTGTCTTAATTGTTTCATTTATTACTCGTCTATTTATCAATATATTGACAATTTGTTGATGTCATCTAATAGATAATTTTATTGTCTATCTTTTGGTTTTTTCATGTATCTATTTATCTATTTCCTAAGATTCGAAAATTCACTTTATATAATATATTTTTGACTAAAAATAGTAAAATATGACAAAAGTATCTTATTTTCTTTTTTATTACTCATATATTTATCTATTTATCGACAATTTGTTGATGGAATCTAATAGATAATTTTATTGTCTATCGTTTGGTTTATACATGTATTATATTTATCTATTTCTTAATATGAGAAATTTCACTTATTATAATATATTTTTAACTGAAAATTGTAAAATATGACAAAATTGTCTTAATTGTTTCATTTATTACTCGTCTATTTATCAATATATTGACAATTTGTTGATGGCATCTAATAAATAATTTTATTGTCTATCTTTTCGTATATACATGTATCAATTTATCTATTTCCTAAGATGAGAAATTTCACTTTATATAATATATTTTTGACTAAAAATTGTAAAATATGACCAAAATGTCTTAATTTTCTTGTTAATTACTCGTTTATTTATCAATTTATCGCCAATTTGTCAATGGCATCTAATAGATAATTTTATTGTCTATTTTTTGGTATATACATGTATCTATTTATCTATTTCCTAAGATTCGAAATTTCACTTTATATAATATATTTTTTACTAAAAAATAAAAAATATTACCAAAGTGTCCCATTTCTTCATTAATTACTCGTCTATTTATCTATCTATTGACAATTTGTTGATGGCATCTAATAGATAATTTTATTGTCTATCTTTTCGTATATACATGTATCAATTTATCTATTTCCTAGAATGAGAAATTTCACTTTATATAATATATTTTAGACTAAAAATAGTAAAATATGACAAGTGTCTTAATTTATTCATTTATTACTCGTCTATTTATTTATCTATCGACAACTTGTTGATGGCATCTAATAGATAATTTTATTATCGATCTTTTGGTTTATACATGTATCGATTTATCTATTTCCTAAGATGTGAAATGTCACTTTATATATTATATTTTTGACTAAAAATAGTAAAATATTACCAATGTGTCTTAATTATTTCGTTTATTACTCGTCTATTTATCTATCTATCAACAATTTGTTGATGTCATCTAATAAATAATTTAATCGTCTATCTTTTGGTATATACATGTATTATATTTATCTATTTCCTAATATGAGAAATTTCATTTATTATAATATATTTTTAACTAAAAATTGTAAAATATGACAAAATTGTCTTAATTGTTTCATTTATTACTCGTTTATTTATCTATATATTGACAATTTGTTGATGGAATCTAATAGATAATTTTATTGTCTATCTTTTGTTTTTTTCATGTATCTATTTATCTATTTCCTAAGATGAGAAATTTCACTTCATATATTATATTTTTGACAAAAAAATGTAAAATATGACCAAAATGTCCCACTTTTTTCGTTAATTACTCGTCTATTTATCTATCTATCAACAATTTGTTGATGGCATCTAATAGATAATTTTATCGTCTATCTTTTGGTATATACATGTATCTATTTATCTATTTCCTAAGATTCGAAAATTCACTTTATATAATATATTTTTGACTAAAAATAGTAAAATATGACAAAAGTATCTTATTTTCTTTTTTATTACTCATCTATTTATCTATTTATCGACAATTTGTTGATGGCATCTAATAGATAATTTTATTGTCTATCGTTTGGTTTATACATATATGTATTTATCTTATTACTAAGATGAGAAATTTCACTTTATATATTATATTTTTTACAAAAAATTGTAAAATATTACCAAAGTGTCCCATTTCTTCATTAATTACTCGTCTATTTATCTATTTATCAATAATTTGTTGATGGCATCTAATAGATAATTTTATAGTCTATCTTTTGGTATATACATGTATCTATTTATCTATTTCCTAAGATTCGAAAATTCACTTTATATAATATATTTTTGACTAAAAATAGCAAAATATGACCAAAGTATCTTATTTTCTTTTTTATTACTCATCTATTTATCTATTTATCAACAATTTGTTGATGGCATCTAATAGATAATTTTATCTTCTATCTTTTGGTATATACATGTATCTATTTATCTATTTCCTAAGATAAGAAATTTCACTTTATATAATATATTTTTAACTAAAAATAGTTAAATATGACAAAAGTGTCTTAATTTTCTTGTTAATTACTCGTCTATTGATCTATTTATCGACAATTTGTTGATGGCATCTAATAGATAATTTTATTGTCTATCGTTTGGTTTATACATATATGTATTTATCTTATTCCTAAGATGAAAAATTTCACTTCATATATTATATTTTTGACTAAAAAAATTAAAATATGACCAAAATGTCCCACTTTTTTCGTTAATTACTCGTCTATTTATCTATCTATCAACAATTTGTTGATGGCATCAAATAGATAATTTTATCGTCTATCTTTTGGTATATACATGTATCTATTTATCTATTTCCTAAGATTCGAAAATTCACTTTATATAATATATTTTTGACTAAAAATAGTAAAATATGACAAAAGTGTCTTATTTTCTTGTTAATTACTCATCTATTTATCTATCTATCGACAATTTGTTGATGGCATCTAATAGATAATTTTATCGTCTATTTTTTGGTATATACATGTATCTATTTATCTATTTTTTAAGATGAGAAATTTCACTTTATATAATATGTTTTTGACAAAAATAGTAAAAAATGACAAAAGTTTCTTAATTTTCTTGTTAATTACTCGTTTATTTATCTATTTATCGACAATTTGTCAATGGCATCTAATAGATAATTTTATTGTCTATCTTTTCGTATATACATGTATCAATTTATCTATTTCCTAATATGAGAAATTCCACTTTATATAATATATTTTTGACTAAAAATAGTAAAATATGACCAAAGTGTCTCACTTTTTTCGTTAATTACTCGTCTATTTATCTATCTATCGACAATTTGTTGATGGCATCAAATAGATAATTTTATTGTCTATCTTTTGGTATATACATGTATCAATTTATATATTTTCTAAGATGAGAAATTTCACTTTATATAATATATTTTTGACTAAAAATTGTAAAATATGACAAAAGTGTCTTAATTGTTTCATTTATTACATGTCTATTTATCTATCTATGGAAAATTTGTCGATGGTATCTAATAGATAATTTTATCGTCTATCATTTGGTATATACATGTATCTATTTATCTATTTTTTTATGATGAGAAATTTCATTTTATATAATATATTTTTGACTAAAAATAGTAAAATATGACAAAAGTGTCTTAATTTTCTTGTTAATTACTCGTCTATTTATCTATCTATCGACAATTTGTTGATGGCATCTAATAGATAATTTTATTGTCTATATTTTGGTATATACATGTATCTATTTATCTATTTCCTAAGATGAGAAATTTCACTTTATATAATATATTTTTAACTAAAAATAGTAAAATATGACAAAAATGTCTTAATTTTCTTGTTAATTACTCGTCTATTTATCTATTTATCGACAATTTGTTGATGGTATCTAATAGATAATTTTATTGTCTATCGTTTGGTTTATACATGTATCTATTTATCTTAACCCTAAGATAAGAAATTTCACTTTATATATTATATTTTTTACTAAAAATTGTAAAATATGACAAAAGTGTCTTAATTATTTCATTTATTACTAATCTATTTATCTATCTATCGACAATTTGTTGATGGCATCTAATAGATAATTTTAATGTCTATCTTTTCGTATATACATGTATCAATTTATCTATTTCATATGAGGAGAAATGTCACTTTATATAATATATTTTTGACAAAATTGTAAAATATGACCAAAGTGTCTTTATTTATTCATTTATTACTCGTCTATTTATCTATTTATGGAAAATTTGTTGATGGCACCTAATAGATAATTTTATTGTCTATCTTTTCGTATATACATGTATCAATTTACCTATTTCTTAAGATGAGAAATTTCACTTTATATAATATATTTTTGACTAAAAATTGTAAAATATGACCAAAGTGTCCCACTTTTTTCGTTAATTACTCGTCTATTTATCTATCTATCGACAATTTGTTGATGGCATCTAATAGATAAGTTTATTGTCTATCTTTTTGTATATACATGTATCAATTTATCTATTTCCTAAGATGAGAAATTTCACTTTATATAATATATTTTTAACTAAAAATAGTAAAATATGACAAAAATGTCTTAATTTTCTTGTTAATTACTCGTCTATTTATCTATTTATCGACAATTTGTTGATGGCATCTAATAGATAATTTTATTGTCTATCGTTTGGTTTATACATGTATCTAGTTATCTTATTCCTAAGATGAGAAATTTCACTTTATATATTATATTTTTGACTAAAAATTGTAAAATATGACAAAAGTGTCTTAATTATTTCATTTTTATTACTCATCTATTTATCTATCTATCGACAATTTGTTGATGGCATCTAATAGATAATTTTATTGTCTATCTTTTCGTATATACATAAATCAATTTATCCATTTCCTAAGATGAGAAATGTCACTTTATATAATATATTTTTGACAAAATTGTAAAATATGACCAAAGTGTCTTTATTTATTCATTTATTACTCGTCTATTTATCTATCTATGGAAAATTTGTTGATGGCATCTAATGGATAATTTTATTGTCTATCTTTTGGTATATACATGTATCAATTTATCTATTTCCTAAGATGAGAAATCTCACTTTATATAATATATTTTTGACTAAAAATAGTAAAATATGACCAAAGTGTCCCATTTTTTTCGTTAATTACTCGTCTATTTATCTATCTATCGACAATTTGTTGATGGCATCTAATAGATAATTTTATTGTCTATCTTTTGGTATATACATGTATCTATTTATCTATTTCCTAAGATGAGAAATTTCACTTTATATAATATATTTTTAACTAAAAATAGTAAAATATGACAAAAATGTCTTAATTTTCTTGTTAATTACTCGTCTATTTATCTATTTATCGACAATTTGTTGATGGCATCTAATAGATAATTTTATTGTCTATCGTTTGGTTTATACATGCATCTATTTATCTTATTCCTAAGATGAGAAATTTCACTTTATATATTATATTTTTGACTAAAAATTGCAAAATATGACAAAAGTGTCTTAATTATTTCATTTATTACTCATCTATTTATCTATCTATCGACAATTTGTTGATGGCATCTAATAGATAATTTTATTGTCTATCTTTTCGTATATACATGTATCAATTTATCTATTTTCTAAGATGAGAAATTCCACTTTATATAATATATTTTTGACTAAAAATAGTAAAATATGACCAAAGTGTCCCACTTTTTTCGTTAATTACTCGTCTATTTATCATTCTATCGACAATTTGTTGATGGCATCTAATGGATAATTTTATTGTCTATCTTTTGATATATACATGTATCAATTTATCTATTTCCTAAGATGAGAAATTTCACTTTATATAATATATTTTTAACTAAAAATTGTTAAATATGACAAAATGTCTTAATTTATTCATTTAGTACTCGTCTATTTATCTATCTATCGACAATTTGTTGATGGCATCTAATAGATAATTTTATTGTCTATCTTTTGGTATATACATGTATCTATTTATCTATTTCCTAAGATGAGAAATGTCACTTTATATAACATATTTTTGACAAAATTGTAAAATATGACCAAAGTGTCTTTATTTATTCATTTATTACTCGTCTATTTATCTATCTATGGAAAATTTGTTGATGGCATCTAATAGATAATTTTATTGTCTATCTTTTGTTATATACATGTATCAATTTATCTATTTCCTAAGATGAGAAATTTCACTTTATATAATATATTTTTGACTAAAAATAGTAAAATATGACCAAAGTGTCCCATTTTTTTCGTTAATTACTCGTCTATTTATCTATCTATCGACAATTTGTTGATGGCATCTAATAGATAATTTTATTGTCTATCTTTTGGTATATACATGTATCTATTTATCTATTTCCTAAGATGAGAAATTTCACTTTATATAATATATTTTTAACTAAAAATAGTAAAATATGACAAAAATGTCTTAATTTTCTTGTTAATTACTCG
This sequence comes from Petrolisthes manimaculis, assembly GCA_034508575.1. NCBI lineage: Eukaryota > Metazoa > Arthropoda > Malacostraca > Decapoda > Porcellanidae > Petrolisthes > Petrolisthes manimaculis. The sequence continues at coordinate 64,669 of JAWZYT010004062.1, forward strand.
TCTATTTATCTATTTATCGACAATTTGTTGATGGCATCTAATAGATAATTTTATTGTCTATCGTTTGGTTTATACATGTATCTATTTATCTTATTCCTAAGATGAGAAATTTCACTTTATATATTATATTTTTGACTAAAAATTGCAAAATATGACAAAAGTGTCTTAATTATTTCATTTATTACTCATCTATTTATCGACAATTTGTTGATGGCATCTAATAGATAATTTTATTGTCTATCTTTTCGTATATACATGTATCAATTTATCTATTTTCTAAGATGAGAAATTCCACTTTATATAATATATTTTTGACAAAAAATAGTAAAATATGACCAAAGTGTCCCACTTTTTTCGTTAATTACTCGTCTATTTATCTATCTATCGACAATTTGTTGATGGCATCTAATAGATAATTTTATTGTCTATCTTTTGGTATATACATGTATCAATTTATCTATTTCCTCAGATGAGAAATTTCACTTTATATAATATATTTTTAACTAAAAATTGTTAAATATGACAAAAATGTCTTAATTTATTCATTTAGTACTCGTCTATTTATCTATCTATTGAAAGTTTGTTGATGGCATTTAATAGATAATTCTATTGTCTATCTTTTGGTATATACATGTATCTATTTATCTATTTCCTAAGATGAGAAATTCCACTTTATATAATATATTTTTGACTAAAAATTGTAAAATATGACCAAAATGTCCCACTTTTTTCGTTAATTACTCGTCTATTTATCTATCTATCTACAATTTGTTGATGGCATCTAATAGATAATTTTATTGTCTATCTTTTGGTATATACATGTATTAATTTATCTATTTCCTAAGATGAGAAATTTCACTTTATATAATATATTTTTAACTAAAAATAGTAAAATATGACAAAAATGTCTTAATTTTCTTGTTAATTACTCGTCTATTTATCTATTTATCGACAATTTATTGATGGCATCTAATAGATAATTTTATTGTCTATTGTTTGGTTTATACATGTATCTATTTATCTTATTCCTAAGATGAGAAATTTCACTTTATATAATATATTTTTGACTAAAAATAGTAAAATATGACAAAAGTGTCTTAATTATTTCATTTATTACTCATCTATTTATCTATCTATCGACAATTTATTGATGGTATCTACTAGATCATTTTATTGTCTATCTTTTCGTATATACATGTATCAATTTATCTATTTCATAAGATGAGAAATGTCACTTTATATAATATATTTTTGACAAAATTGTAAAATATGACCAAAGTGTCTTTATTTATTCATTTATTACTCGTCTATTTATCTATCAATGGAAAATTTGTTGATGGCACCTAATAGATAATTCTATTGTCTATCTTTTAGTATATACATGTATCTATTTATCTATTTCCTAAGATGAGAAATTCCACTTTATATAATATATTTTTAACTAAAAATAGTAAAATATGACAAAAATGTCTTAATTTTCTTGTTAATTACTCGTCTATTTATCTATTTATCGAGAATTTGTTGATGGCATCTAATAGATAATTTTATTGTCTATCGTTTGGTTTATACATGTATCTATTTATCTTACTGCTAAGATGAGAAATTTCACTTTATATATTATATTTTTGACTAAAAATTGTAAAATATGACAAAAATGTCTTAATTATTTCATTTATTACTCATCTATTTATCTATCTATCGACAATATGTTGATGGCATCTAATACATAATTTTATTGTCTATCTTTTCGTATATACATGTATCAATTTATCTATTTCATAAGATGAGAAATGTCACTTTATATAATATATTTTTGACAAAATTGTAAAATATGACCAAAGTGTCTTTATTTATTCATTTATTACTCGGCTATTTATCTATCTATGGAAAATTTGTTGATGGCACCTAATAGATAATTTTATTGTCTATCTTTTCGTATATACATGTATCAATTTATCTATTTCCTAAGATGAGAAATTTCACTTTATATATTTTTGACTAAAAATTGTAAAATATGACCAAAGTGTCCCACTTTTTTCGTTAATTACTCGTCTATTTATCTATCTATCGACAATTTGTTGATGGCATCTAATAGATAATTTTATTGTCTATCATTTCGTATATACATATATCAATTTACCTATTTCTTAAGATGAGAAATTTCACTTTATATAATATATTTTTGACTAAAAATAGTAAAATATGACCAAAGTGTCCCACTTTTTTCGTTAATTACTCGTCTATTTATCTATCTATCGACAATTTGTTGATGGCATCTCATAGATAATTTTATTGTCTATCTTTTGATATATACATGTATCTATTTATCTTTTTCCTAAGATGAGAAATTTCACTTTATATAATATATTTTTGACTAAAAATAGTAAAATATGACCAAAGTGTCCCACTTTTTTCGTTAATTACTCGTCTATTTATCTATCTATCGACAATTTGTTGATGGCATCTCATAGATAATTTTATTGTCTATCTTTTGGTATATACATGTATCTATTTATCTATTTCCTAAGATTCGAAAATTCACTTTATATAATATATTTTTGACTAAAAATAGTAAAATATGACAAAAGTATCTTATTTTCTTTTTTATTACTCATCTATTTATCTATTTATCGACAATTTGTTGATGGCATCTAATAGATAATTTTATTGTCTATCGTTTGGTTTATACATATATGTATTTATCTTATTACTAAGATGAGAAATTTCACTTTATATATTATATTTTTTACAAAAAATTGTAAAATATTACCAAAGTGTCCCATTTCTTCATTAATTACTCGTCTATTTATCTATTTATCAACAATTTGTTGATGGCATCTAATAGATAATTTTATAGTCTATCTTTTGGTATATACATGTATCTATTTATCTATTTCCTAAGATTCGAAAATTCACTTTATATAATATATTTTTGACTAAAAATAGCAAAATATGACCAAAGTATCTTATTTTCTTTTTTATTACTCATCTATTTATCTATTTATCAACAATTTGTTGATGGCATCTAATAGATAATTTTATCTTCTATCTTTTGGTATATACATGTATCTATTTATCTATTTCCTAAGATAAGAAATTTCACTTTATATAATATATTTTTAACTAAAAATAGTTAAATATGACAAAAGTGTCTTAATTTTCTTGTTAATTACTCGTCTATTGATCTATTTATCGACAATTTGTTGATGGCATCTAATAGATAATTTTATTGTCTATCGTTTGGTTTATACATATATGTATTTATCTTATTCCTAAGATGAGAAATTTCACTTCATATATTATATTTTTGACTAAAAAAATTAAAATATGACCAAAATGTCCCACTTTTTTCGTTAATTACTCGTCTATTTATCTATCTATCAACAATTTGTTGATGACATCAAATAGATAATTTTATCGTCTATCTTTTGGTATATACATGTATCTATTTATCTATTTCCTAAGATTCGAAAATTCACTTTATATAATATATTTTTGACTAAAAATAGTAAAATATGACAAAAGTGTCTTATTTTCTTGTTAATTACTCATCTATTTATCTATCTATCGACAATTTGTTGATGGCATCTAATAGATAATTTTATCGTCTATTTTTTGGTATATACATGTATCTATTTATCTATTTTTTATGATGAGAAATTTCACTTTATATAATATGTTTTTGACAAAAATAGTAAAAAATGACAAAAGTTTCTTAATTTTCTTGTTAATTACTCGTTTATTTATCTATTTATCGACAATTTGTCAATGGCATCTAATAGATAATTTTATTGTCTATCTTTTCGTATATACATGTATCAATTTATCTATTTCCTAATATGAGAAATTCCACTTTATATAATATATTTTTGACTAAAAATAGTAAAATATGACCAAAGTGTCTCACTTTTTTCGTTAATTACTCGTCTATTTATCTATCTATCGACAATTTGTTGATGGCATCAAATAGATAATTTTATTGTCTATCTTTTGGTATATACATATATCAATTTATATATTTCCTAAGATGAGAAATTTCACTTTATATAATATATTTTTGACTAAAAATTGTAAAATATGACAAAAGTGTCTTAATTGTTTCATTTATTACATGTCTATTTATCTATCTATGGAAAATTTGTCGATGGTATCTAATAGATAATTTTATCGTCTATCATTTGGTATATACATGTATCTATTTATCTATTTTTTTATGATGAGAAATTTCATTTTATATAATATATTTTTGACTAAAAATAGTAAAATATGACAAAAGTGTCTTAATTTTCTTGTTAATTACTCGTCTATTTATCTATCTATCGACAATTTGTTGATGGCATCTAATAGATAATTTTATTGTCTATATTTTGGTATATACATGTATTAATTTATCTATTTCCTAAGATGAGAAATTTCACTTTATATAATATATTTTTAACTAAAAATAGTAAAATATGACAAAAATGTCTTAATTTTCTTGTTAATTACTCGTCTATTTATCTATTTATCGACAATTTATTGATGGCATCTAATAGATAATTTTATTGTCTATTGTTTGGTTTATACATGTATCTATTTATCTTATTCCTAAGATGAGAAATTTCACTTTATATAATATATTTTTGACTAAAAATAGTAAAATATGACAAAAGTGTCTTAATTATTTCATTTATTACTCATCTATTTATCTATCTATCGACAATTTATTGATGGTATCTACTAGATCATTTTATTGTCTATCTTTTCGTATATACATGTATCAATTTATCTATTTCATAAGATGAGAAATGTCACTTTATATAATATATTTTTGACAAAATTGTAAAATATGACCAAAGTGTCTTTATTTATTCATTTATTACTCGTCTATTTATCTATCAATGGAAAATTTGTTGATGGCACCTAATAGATAATTCTATTGTCTATCTTTTAGTATATACATGTATCTATTTATCTATTTCCTAAGATGAGAAATTCCACTTTATATAATATATTTTTAACTAAAAATAGTAAAATATGACAAAAATGTCTTAATTTTCTTGTTAATTACTCGTCTATTTATCTATTTATCGAGAATTTGTTGATGGCATCTAATAGATAATTTTATTGTCTATCGTTTGGTTTATACATGTATCTATTTATCTTACTGCTAAGATGAGAAATTTCACTTTATATATTATATTTTTGACTAAAAATTGTAAAATATGACAAAAATGTCTTAATTATTTCATTTATTACTCATCTATTTATCTATCTATCGACAATATGTTGATGGCATCTAATACATAATTTTATTGTCTATCTTTTCGTATATACATGTATCAATTTATCTATTTCATAAGATGAGAAATGTCACTTTATATAATATATTTTTGACAAAATTGTAAAATATGACCAAAGTGTCTTTATTTATTCATTTATTACTCGGCTATTTATCTATCTATGGAAAATTTGTTGATGGCACCTAATAGATAATTTTATTGTCTATCTTTTCGTATATACATGTATCAATTTATCTATTTCCTAAGATGAGAAATTTCACTTTATATATTTTTGACTAAAAATTGTAAAATATGACCAAAGTGTCCCACTTTTTTCGTTAATTACTCGTCTATTTATCTATCTATCGACAATTTGTTGATGGCATCTAATAGATAATTTTATTGTCTATCATTTCGTATATACATATATCAATTTACCTATTTCTTAAGATGAGAAATTTCACTTTATATAATATATTTTTGACTAAAAATAGTAAAATATGACCAAAGTGTCCCACTTTTTTCGTTAATTACTCGTCTATTTATCTATCTATCGACAATTTGTTGATGGCATCTCATAGATAATTTTATTGTCTATCTTTTGGTATATACATGTATCTATTTATCTTTTTCCTAAGATGAGAAATTTCACTTTATATAATATATTTTTGACTAAAAATAGTAAAATATGACCAAAGTGTCCCACTTTTTTCGTTAATTACTCGTCTATTTATCTATCTATCGACAATTTGTTGATGGCATCTCATAGATAATTTTATTGTCTATCTTTTGGTATATACATGTATCTATTTATCTATTTCCTAAGATTCGAAAATTCACTTTATATAATATATTTTTGACTAAAAATAGTAAAATATGACAAAAGTATCTTATTTTCTTTTTTATTACTCATCTATTTATCTATTTATCGACAATTTGTTGATGGCATCTAATAGATAATTTTATTGTCTATCGTTTGGTTTATACATATATGTATTTATCTTATTACTAAGATGAGAAATTTCACTTTATATATTATATTTTTTACAAAAAATTGTAAAATATTACCAAAGTGTCCCATTTCTTCATTAATTACTCGTCTATTTATCTATTTATCAACAATTTGTTGATGGCATCTAATAGATAATTTTATAGTCTATCTTTTGGTATATACATGTATCTATTTATCTATTTCCTAAGATTCGAAAATTCACTTTATATAATATATTTTTGACTAAAAATAGCAAAATATGACCAAAGTATCTTATTTTCTTTTTTATTACTCATCTATTTATCTATTTATCAACAATTTGTTGATGGCATCTAATAGATAATTTTATCTTCTATCTTTTGGTATATACATGTATCTATTTATCTATTTCCTAAGATAAGAAATTTCACTTTATATAATATATTTTTAACTAAAAATAGTTAAATATGACAAAAGTGTCTTAATTTTCTTGTTAATTACTCGTCTATTGATCTATTTATCGACAATTTGTTGATGGCATCTAATAGATAATTTTATTGTCTATCGTTTGGTTTATACATATATGTATTTATCTTATTCCTAAGATGAGAAATTTCACTTCATATATTATATTTTTGACTAAAAAAATTAAAATATGACCAAAATGTCCCACTTTTTTCGTTAATTACTCGTCTATTTATCTATCTATCAACAATTTGTTGATGACATCAAATAGATAATTTTATCGTCTATCTTTTGGTATATACATGTATCTATTTATCTATTTCCTAAGATTCGAAAATTCACTTTATATAATATATTTTTGACTAAAAATAGTAAAATATGACAAAAGTGTCTTATTTTCTTGTTAATTACTCATCTATTTATCTATCTATCGACAATTTGTTGATGGCATCTAATAGATAATTTTATCGTCTATTTTTTGGTATATACATGTATCTATTTATCTATTTTTTATGATGAGAAATTTCACTTTATATAATATGTTTTTGACAAAAATAGTAAAAAATGACAAAAGTTTCTTAATTTTCTTGTTAATTACTCGTTTATTTATCTATTTATCGACAATTTGTCAATGGCATCTAATAGATAATTTTATTGTCTATCTTTTCGTATATACATGTATCAATTTATCTATTTCCTAATATGAGAAATTCCACTTTATATAATATATTTTTGACTAAAAATAGTAAAATATGACCAAAGTGTCTCACTTTTTTCGTTAATTACTCGTCTATTTATCTATCTATCGACAATTTGTTGATGGCATCAAATAGATAATTTTATTGTCTATCTTTTGGTATATACATATATCAATTTATATATTTCCTAAGATGAGAAATTTCACTTTATATAATATATTTTTGACTAAAAATTGTAAAATATGACAAAAGTGTCTTAATTGTTTCATTTATTACATGTCTATTTATCTATCTATGGAAAATTTGTCGATGGTATCTAATAGATAATTTTATCGTCTATCATTTGGTATATACATGTATCTATTTATCTATTTTTTTATGATGAGAAATTTCATTTTATATAATATATTTTTGACTAAAAATAGTAAAATATGACAAAAGTGTCTTAATTTTCTTGTTAATTACTCGTCTATTTATCTATCTATCGACAATTTGTTGATGGCATCTAATAGATAATTTTATTGTCTATCTTTTGGTATATACATGTATCTATTTATCTTTTTCCTAAGATGAGAAATTTCACTTTATATAATATATTTTTGACTAAAAATAGTAAAATATGACCAAAGTGTCCCACTTTTTTCGTTAATTACTCGTCTATTTATCTATCTATCGACAATTTGTTGATGGCATCTCATAGATAATTTTATTGTCTATCTTTTGGTATATACATGTATCTATTTATCTATTTCCTAAGATTCGAAAATTCACTTTATATAATATATTTTTGACTAAAAATAGTAAAATATGACAAAAGTATCTTATTTTCTTTTTTATTACTCATCTATTTATCTATTTATCGACAATTTGTTGATGGCATCTAATAGATAATTTTATTGTCTATCGTTTGGTTTATACATATATGTATTTATCTTATTACTAAGATGAGAAATTTCACTTTATATATTATATTTTTTACAAAAAATTGTAAAATATTACCAAAGTGTCCCATTTCTTCATTAATTACTCGTCTATTTATCTATTTATCAACAATTTGTTGATGGCATCTAATAGATAATTTTATAGTCTATCTTTTGGTATATACATGTATCTATTTATCTATTTCCTAAGATTCGAAAATTCACTTTATATAATATATTTTTGACTAAAAATAGCAAAATATGACCAAAGTATCTTATTTTCTTTTTTATTACTCATCTATTTATCTATTTATCAACAATTTGTTGATGGCATCTAATAGATAATTTTATCTTCTATCTTTTGGTATATACATGTATCTATTTATCTATTTCCTAAGATAAGAAATTTCACTTTATATAATATATTTTTAACTAAAAATAGTTAAATATGACAAAAGTGTCTTAATTTTCTTGTTAATTACTCGTCTATTGATCTATTTATCGACAATTTGTTGATGGCATCTAATAGATAATTTTATTGTCTATCGTTTGGTTTATACATATATGTATTTATCTTATTCCTAAGATGAGAAATTTCACTTCATATATTATATTTTTGACTAAAAAAATTAAAATATGACCAAAATGTCCCACTTTTTTCGTTAATTACTCGTCTATTTATCTATCTATCAACAATTTGTTGATGACATCAAATAGATAATTTTATCGTCTATCTTTTGGTATATACATGTATCTATTTATCTATTTCCTAAGATTCGAAAATTCACTTTATATAATATATTTTTGACTAAAAATAGTAAAATATGACAAAAGTGTCTTATTTTCTTGTTAATTACTCATCTATTTATCTATCTATCGACAATTTGTTGATGGCATCTAATAGATAATTTTATCGTCTATTTTTTGGTATATACATGTATCTATTTATCTATTTTTTATGATGAGAAATTTCACTTTATATAATATGTTTTTGACAAAAATAGTAAAAAATGACAAAAGTTTCTTAATTTTCTTGTTAATTACTCGTTTATTTATCTATTTATCGACAATTTGTCAATGGCATCTAATAGATAATTTTATTGTCTATCTTTTCGTATATACATGTATCAATTTATCTATTTCCTAATATGAGAAATTCCACTTTATATAATATATTTTTGACTAAAAATAGTAAAATATGACCAAAGTGTCTCACTTTTTTCGTTAATTACTCGTCTATTTATCTATCTATCGACAATTTGTTGATGGCATCAAATAGATAATTTTATTGTCTATCTTTTGGTATATACATATATCAATTTATATATTTCCTAAGATGAGAAATTTCACTTTATATAATATATTTTTGACTAAAAATTGTAAAATATGACAAAAGTGTCTTAATTGTTTCATTTATTACATGTCTATTTATCTATCTATGGAAAATTTGTCGATGGTATCTAATAGATAATTTTATCGTCTATCATTTGGTATATACATGTATCTATTTATCTATTTTTTTATGATGAGAAATTTCATTTTATATAATATATTTTTGACTAAAAATAGTAAAATATGACAAAAGTGTCTTAATTTTCTTGTTAATTACTCGTCTATTTATCTATCTATCGACAATTTGTTGATGGCATCTAATAGATAATTTTATTGTCTATATTTTGGTATATACATGTATCTATTTATCTATTTCCTAAGATGAGAAATTTCACTTTATATAATATATTTTTAACTAAAAATAGTAAAATATGACAAAAATGTCTTAATTTTCTTGTTAATTACTCGTCTATTTATCTATTTGTCGACAATTTGTTGATGGTATCTAATAGATAATTTTATTGTCTATCGTTTGGTTTATACATGTATCTATTTATCTTAACCCTAAGATAAGAAATTTCACTTTATATATTATATTTTTTACTAAAAATTGTAAAATATGACAAAAGTGTCTTAATTATTTCATTTATTACTAATCTATTTATCTATCTATCGACAATTTGTTGATGGCATCTAATAGATAATTTTAATGTCTATCTTTTCGTATATACATGTATCAATTTATCTATTTCATATGAGGAGAAATGTCACTTTATATAATATATTTTTGACAAAATTGTAAAATATGACCAAAGTGTCTTTATTTATTCATTTATTACTCGTCTATTTATCTATTTATGGAAAATTTGTTGATGGCACCTAATAGATAATTTTATTGTCTATCTTTTCGTATATACATGTATCAATTTATCTATTTCTTAAGATGAGAAATTTCACTTTATATAATATATTTTTGACTAAAAATTGTAAAATATGACCAAAGTGTCCCACTTTTTTCGTTAATTACTCGTCTATTTATCTATCTATCGACAATTTGTTGATGGCATCTAATAGATAAGTTTATTGTCTATCTTTTTGTATATACATGTATCAATTTATCTATTTCCTAAGATGAGAAATTTCACTTTATATAATATATTTTTAACTAAAAATAGTAAAATATGACAAAAATGTCTTAATTTTCTTGTTAATTACTCGTCTATTTATCTATTTATCGACAATTTGTTGATGGCATCTAATAGATAATTTTATTGTCTATCGTTTGGTTTATACATGTATCAATTTATCTTATTCCTAAGATGAGAAATTTCACTTTATATATTATATTTTTGACTAAAAATTGTAAAATATGACAAAAGTGTCTTAATTATTTCATTTATTACTCATCTATTTATCTATCTATCGACAATTTGTTGATGGCATCTAATAGATAATTTTATTGTCTATCTTTTCGTATATACATAAATCAATTTATCCATTTCCTAAGATGAGAAATGTCACTTTATATAATATATTTTTGACAAAATTGTAAAATATGACCAAAGTGTCTTTATTTATTCATTTATTACTCGTCTATTTATCTATCTATGGAAAATTTGTTGATGGCATCTAATGGATAATTTTATTGTCTATCTTTTGGTATATACATGTATCAATTTATCTATTTCCTAAGATGAGAAATCTCACTTTATATAATATATTTTTGACTAAAAATAGTAAAATATGACCAAAGTGTCCCATTTTTTTCGTTAATTACTCGTCTATTTATCTATCTATCGACAATTTGTTGATGGCATCTAATAGATAATTTTATTGTCTATCTTTTGGTATATACATGTATCTATTTATCTATTTCCTAAGATGAGAAATTTCACTTTATATAATATATTTTTAACTAAAAATAGTAAAATATGACAAAAATGTCTTAATTTTCTTGTTAATTACTCGTCTATTTATCTATTTATCGACAATTTGTTGATGGCATCTAATAGATAATTTTATTGTCTATCGTTTGGTTTATACATGCATCTATTTATCTTATTCCTAAGATGAGAAATTTCACTTTATATATTATATTTTTGACTAAAAATTGCAAAATATGACAAAAGTGTCTTAATTATTTCATTTATTACTCATCTATTTATCTATCTATCGACAATTTGTTGATGGCATCTAATAGATAATTTTATTGTCTATCTTTTGGTATATACATGTATCTATTTATCTATTTCCTAAGATGAGAAATTTCACTTTATATAATATATTTTTGACTAAAAATAGTAAAATATGACCAAAGTGTCCCACTTTTTTCGTTAATTACTCGTCTATTTATCATTCTATCGACAATTTGTTGATGGCATCTAATGGATAATTTTATTGTCTATCTTTTGATATATACATGTATCAATTTATCTATTTCCTAAGATGAGAAATTTCACTTTATATAATATATTTTTAACTAAAAATTGTTAAATATGACAAAAATGTCTTAATTTATTCATTTAGTACTCGTCTATTTATCTATCTATCGACAATTTGTTGATGGCATCTAATAGATAATTTTATTGTCTATCTTTTGGTATATACATGTATCTATTTATCTATTTCCTAAGATGAGAAATGTCACTTTATATAACATATTTTTGACAAAATTGTAAAATATGACCAAAGTGTCTTTATTTATTCATTTATTACTCGTCTATTTATCTATCTATGGAAAATTTGTTGATGGCATCTAATAGATAATTTTATTGTCTATCTTTTGTTATATACATGTATCAATTTATCTATTTCCTAAGATGAGAAATTTCACTTTATATAATATATTTTTGACTAAAAATAGTAAAATATGACCAAAGTGTCCCATTTTTTTCGTTAATTACTCGTCTATTTATCTATCTATCGACAATTTGTTGATGGCATCTAATAGATAATTTTATTGTCTATCTTTTGGTATATACATGTATCTATTTATCTATTTCCTAAGATGAGAAATTTCACTTTATATAATATATTTTTAACTAAAAATAGTAAAATATGACAAAAATGTCTTAATTTTCTTGTTAATTACTCGTCTATTTATCTATTTATCGACAATTTGTTGATGGCATCTAATAGATAATTTTATTGTCTATCGTTTGGTTTATACATGTATCTATTTATCTTATTCCTAAGATGAGAAATTTCACTTTATATATTATATTTTTGACTAAAAATTGCAAAATATGACAAAAGTGTCTTAATTATTTCATTTATTACTCATCTATTTATCGACAATTTGTTGATGGCATCTAATAGATAATTTTATTGTCTATCTTTTCGTATATACATGTATCAATTTATCTATTTTCTAAGATGAGAAATTCCACTTTATATAATATATTTTTGACAAAAAATAGTAAAATATGACCAAAGTGTCCCACTTTTTTCGTTAATTACTCGTCTATTTATCTATCTATCGACAATTTGTTGATGGCATCTAATAGATAATTTTATTGTCTATCTTTTGGTATATACATGTATCAATTTATCTATTTCCTCAGATGAGAAATTTCACTTTATATAATATATTTTTAACTAAAAATTGTTAAATATGACAAAAATGTCTTAATTTATTCATTTAGTACTCGTCTATTTATCTATCTATTGAAAGTTTGTTGATGGCATTTAATAGATAATTCTATTGTCTATCTTTTGGTATATACATGTATCTATTTATCTATTTCCTAAGATGAGAAATTCCACTTTATATAATATATTTTTGACTAAAAATTGTAAAATATGACCAAAATGTCCCACTTTTTTCGTTAATTACTCGTCTATTTATCTATCTATCTACAATTTGTTGATGGCATCTAATAGATAATTTTATTGTCTATCTTTTGGTATATACATGTATTAATTTATCTATTTCCTAAGATGAGAAATTTCACTTTATATAATATATTTTTAACTAAAAATAGTAAAATATGACAAAAATGTCTTAATTTTCTTGTTAATTACTCGTCTATTTATCCATTTATCGACAATTTGTTGATGGCATCTAATAGATAATTTTATTGTCTATTGTTTGGTTTATACATGTATCTATTTATCTTATTCCTAAGATGAGAAATTTCACTTTATATAATATATTTTTGACTAAAAATAGTAAAATATGACAAAAGTGTCTTAATTATTTCATTTATTACTCATCTATTTATCTATCTATCGACAATTTATTGATGGTATCTTCTAGATCATTTTATTGTCTATCTTTTCGTATATACATGTATCAATTTATCTATTTCATAAGATGAGAAATGTCACTTTATATAATATATTTTTGACAAAATTGTAAAATATGACCAAAGTGTCTTTATTTATTCATTTATTACTCGTCTATTTATCTATCAATGGAAAATTTGTTGATGGCACCTAATAGATAATTCTATTGTCTATCTTTTAGTATATACATGTATCTATTTATCTATTTCCTAAGATGAGAAATTCCACTTTATATAATATATTTTTAACTAAAAATAGTAAAATATGACAAAAATGTCTTAATTTTCTTGTTAATTACTCGTCTATTTATCTATTTATCGAGAATTTGTTGATGGCATCTAATAGATAATTTTATTGTCTATCGTTTGGTTTATACATGTATCTATTTATCTTACTGCTAAGATGAGAAATTTCACTTTATATATTATATTTTTGACTAAAAATTGTAAAATATGACAAAAATGTCTTAATTATTTCATTTATTACTCATCTATTTATCTATCTATCGACAATATGTTGATGGCATTTAATACATAATTTTATTGTCTATCTTTTCGTATATACATGTATCAATTTATCTATTTCATAAGATGAGAAATGTCACTTTATATAATATATTTTTGACAAAATTGTAAAATATGACCAAAGTGTCTTTATTTATTCATTTATTACTCGGCTATTTATCTATCTATGGAAAATTTGTTGATGGCACCTAATAGATAATTTTATTGTCTATCTTTTCGTATATACATGTATCAATTTATCTATTTCCTAAGATGAGAAATTTCACTTTATATATTTTTGACTAAAAATTGTAAAATATGACCAAAGTGTCCCACTTTTTTCGTTAATTACTCGTCTATTTATCTATCTATCGACAATTTGTTGATGGCATCTAATAGATAATTTTATTGTCTATCATTTCGTATATACATATATCAATTTACCTATTTCTTAAGATGAGAAATTTCACTTTATATAATATATTTTTGACTAAAAATAGTAAAATATGACCAAAGTGTCCCACTTTTTTCGTTAATTACTCGTCTATTTATCTATCTATCGACAATTTGTTGATGGCATCTCATAGATAATTTTATTGTCTATCTTTTGGTATATACATGTATCTATTTATCTTTTTCCTAAGATGAGAAATTTCACTTTATATAATATATTTTTGACTAAAAATAGAAAAATATGACAAAAGTGTTTTAATTTTCTTGTTTATTACTCATCTATTTGTCTATCCATCAACACTTTGTTGATGGCATCTAATAGATAATTTTATTTTCTATATTTTGGTATTTACATGTATCTATTTATCTATTTCCTAAGATGAGAAATTTCATCTTATATAATATATTTTTGACTAAAAATTGTAAAATATGACAAAAGTGTCTTATTATAATTGTTTCATTTATTACTTGTCTATTTATCTATCTATGGACAATTTGTTGATGGCATCTAATAGATAATGTTATTGTCCATCTTTTGGTTTATATATGTATCTATTTATCTATTTTCTAGGATTCGAAATTTCACTTTATATATTATATTTTTGACTGAAAATTGTAAAATATGACCAAAGTGTCTCACTTTTTTTCGTTAATTACTCGTATATTTATCTATCTATCAGCAATTTGTTGTTGGCCTTTAAAAGATAATTTTAGCGTCTATCTCTCGATATATACATGTATCAATTTATCTATTTCCTTATTTCCTAAGATGAGAAATTTCACTTTATATAATATATTTTATACAAAATTTTAAAATATGACCAAAGTGTCTTTATTTATTCATTTATTACTCGTCTATTTATCTATCTATGGACAATTTGTTGATGGCATCTAATAGATAATTTTATTTTCTATATTTTGGTATTTACATGTATCTATTTATCTATTTCCTAAGATGAGAAATTTCACTTTATATAATATATTTTTTACTAAAAAAATTAAAATATGACCAAAGTGTCTTTATTTATTCATTTATTACTCGTCTATTTATCTATCTATCGACAATTTGTTGATGGCATCTAATAGATAATTTTATCGTCTATCTTTTGGTATATTCATGCATCTATTTATCTATTTCTTAAGATTCCAAATTTTACTTTATATAAGATATTTTTGACTAAAAGTAGTAAAATACGAATAAAATGTTGTTAATAATGAAAACAGTGTTGCCAATATTAAAAGCTGTATTGCCAATAATAAAAGTATTAGTAATAATAAATAAAATTGTTGCCAATAATAAAAGCAGTGTTGCCAATAATAAATACACTCCATACGTACACACACAACCTCATACGCACATAGAAATATCAACCTCAGACAATAACACCATATATACATGTGTATATGTGTGTGTGTGTGTACATGTGTGTGTGTGTGTCTTGTGTAAACACCGTGCCCGGGTAGACACCTATAGACACCTATACCACCCACCGCGTGACTGGCATTACAAATATGCTAGAAGAGGAGCAACATTTACCTCCTGCAGACACCAGCTGCACGGTATGCAACAACATTTGTACACTGGAGTGTTTATATTGTCAAAAGTGCAAGTCATCCGTACACATAGACTGTTCTCACCTCCCTGTCTATGCGATTGTGAATTTCTTCAACACCAGAAGTCAGTACACATGTCCAGAATGTGTACATAAACACCTGGGTGAGCAAAGTGATCGATTATTTGCCCAAGTGTACTCATTATTGGAAAAGGAAAGGGAAGCTAAACAGACATTCGCCGAAAGTGTTGATACCCAAACACCGGCAGACCAATCGACTAGGAACAGTCAAACCACTGCTTCAGATCAAAGGGACTCTGATAGTTTGGGAGTTACCCAAACGGAAAGTGACTCAGAACATCATAAAGTGAACCAGGAGGAAAGTCAAACAGACCGAAACAATGCAGGTCAGAAAAGGACTCATCGCAAGGTATGCTACTTTTACAAGCATAATAAGTGTAAATTTGGCAGGAAAAGAGTAAACTGTCCCAGATTGTGCAACAAGTACAAGGTCAACGGATGTGATCCTGTGAAAGGGTGCAAAGAGGGAGAACGCTGCAATTTCCTGCACCCACCAATTTGCAATGGGTCTAAAACAAAAAGGGTATGCCTAAACACAGAATGTAAAAGATTACATTTAAATGGTACTCGCCGCAACCCATCAAATAATGTTGCAGTAGAACAGCGAGCACAGCAACAGCAACATCAACAACATCAACAACAACAGAAACAAGCAGTGGAAAAACGGGAGAACAATGAACATCAAACCACAAAATGCCTGGCTGAGTCGTCACTCGACTATGGTTGAAAATCAGACCGACCCCATGGTCCCTTTTTTATGGCAACAACTGCAGCAAATGCAGCAAACACAGCAGCAAATATTACAAATGCTGCAGGCAATGCCATGGCGGGGAACCCCCACATCACCACAAATACTGAGAACGGGTCAGTGGCCCCCTGCCTCATCAATGCTGAACCACCAGCAATAGTCACCACAACAGGCCGTGATGCTGATTTCTGTAAGATAATTACCTTCAATATAGCAGGCCTTATGCCATATAAAATGAAAGGCAAAACGAAACTCCTTGAAGAAATTGCTAAATCCGAAAATGCAATCATCATCTCACTTACAGAATCGCATCTCAATGACGAAATACGGGATGCTGAAGTCAATATACCAAAGTATATGACATTCAGGACAAACAGAATGAAGCATCGCAAGAAAGGTGGTGTTATAACTTATGTGGCAGAGCATTTTGCATGAAGAGTCACAGTCCTGCATTCGGAGTCAAACTCGTATACAGAAGCACAAGTTCTCCACTTGCATACAATAAATATGATCCTTATCAACTTATATAGACCGCCAGAGTGCCCAACAAACACGTTTATG